>JAULBU010048461.1:0-13277 GCA_032358235.1 Odonthalia washingtoniensis | reverse complement strand
GGTGTAAACATTGACACGTGGTCTGTCTTTCCAACTTTCGAGTTTGCCCTTGACCAGAAATTCGGGAATCACCCTATTGAGGCGGACGAACATCATGCAGCTCACGATTCTGCCTTAGTCAATTTTCGTTGGATTTTCCACGTGTGAGCAGTCTGATCCATCAAAGACAGAGTGATTGTTCTTCAGTAGGGTACCCGTATCTAGTTGTAGATGCTGGTGGACGGGTAATCATATTATCAGGTCTTCCCACGTAAGCTATTGACTTGAGTGTGCCAGGATGGCATGTTACATCCGACCAGTGGTCATACCTTCTCTCTTTACGTTTTGATACTTTTAATACTATTCAAAGATTGGAAGAAGAAGAAAGTGTAACATGGCAGTCAAGTATATTCTCATTGGCTTAGACTGACACAGAGAAAGTCTCACATTTTCTTAGATTGTTAATTACCAACAATCCATATGTGTGCACTATCCATAGGTGAGTACTGAGTGGTGACAGTTTCGTGATTTTCACTCATCACTCTAATATTTTCTATTCTTTTCCCTCTTCCCTATACCTCATCTCTTTTGAACGACATTCGCAAATCAACTCAAATTGCGAGTTTATAATAATAATAATTATCATAAAATCATCATCATCATCATCATCATCATCATCATCATCATAAATAATTATCAACGCATAAATCATCAAATAATAATATAATATACAATAATAATAATAACAATAATAATTACAATAATAATTACAATAATAATATTAATATAAAAAATATATATATACACATATATATTTCTGGATGTGTACTCACATTTTTTCACAAAATATTCCAATAATATTAACACAAAATTCATATACCAAGCGGTACAATTTTCAACTAATCAGTTTTATAACATCTCAACATTGCACAAGTAAGTTCTGGTATTCTGAAAAGTGTGTGAGTAGGACAGGTAACTTAAAGAAAAGAATCCCTCCTGTAACCAATTCCCACCTACTCAAAAAGAGCTGTTGAAGAAAGTCTGGCGAAATATTATACGTGGGATTTCTGACACAGTGTTTCGTCCGAAAGATCACTTGAAGAATATAACGTCCTCGGATTTGTATTTAATTTGTAGATATTTCGTGCATTGGTACATTATTCTGACATTTAAATTTAGTTCCCTTTATTCACTTTTTTGATTGATATTTACAGTGCCAAAGAACTATACTTTGAACAAGGATTTGTCAATTGAAGACGAACTTCTAGAACAAACCATCAATCCCCCAAACTCAATCTTCCAAAACCGTGAATCGATTGTGCCAAAAGATACAGGACACCGTATAACTCACGATATTATACCATCAGAAATAATAAATAACTCTCATAGTACAGTGATAACTCGTTATTAAATCCAGGTGGTTCAAAGTGCCCAGCTGGATTTATTTACGCATCAGATCTCTCAGAGGACGGGGGTAGGACGGCCTCCGATTGATCGCCCCGCAAGTGTACACGTGTATACACCTGGCGCCTTCTTTTGAACAACCGTGTTGCAGGAGGGCAAGCGGCTTGCGGTTGCCCCAGAAATTCAGACGAGGCTACTTGATGCGGTTCGTATTATTGTCAATGGAAAACGAGAAGCGACTCCACAGTCTCGGCAGACATCTTTGGTAGACGTTTTTGGAAAAAGACCGTGAAACAATAGACACGTGTGAAACGTGTGACGTGTTTTAAAAAATTCTGGTTCTGGGCGTCAAGGTTCTTCCTCTTTCTTTTCGGTAGTTCATGAAAATTCTCTGGATCTATTAACGAGTCTTATCTATTAAGGTCGTATCTATTGACGAGGTATCACTGTACTCGTACAGACAAGATAAATAATAAATCAACTAAAATAACAACATTAAAAACGGCTGATCGAATTTAAAATCCACGTCGCACCAAGTTCTTCCCAATAAAATATCACCCAGAACTATTTCACACTGACTTCGATAACGAATTAACTTACTCTTGAAACGTATGCAGAATCTGTACAAAATTACCAACAGTATTCAACAGACATTTGCCTTCTCCAAAACATTTTGATTCGATTTCTCGTCACTTATCTACTAATAGTACGTTCAGACCATATTGCCAGTTTTCTAACAAGTCATTTTCCATTTATAATTTCAAGTCACATTTATCTGGATATAAACATCAAAATTGTAAAATGTCATCGACATTTCACGCAACAATTCGTGTGACAAGCCGATGGGAGAGGAGCGACCTAGGTTGAGATGAAACGACGGAAGTAGATGATGATGTTGATAATAATAATTATAGATAATAATGATGATTAGATGATAATGTTGGTAGAATGAAATAACATAACAATAATAAATGATGATAACAATGATAAGAATTGATGATGATGATTAGATGATGATAAAAATAATAATAGATGACGATGATTTGATGATAATAATAACCATAATTGATGATGATGATTAGACGATAATAATGATAATAACGATGATTAGAACGACCATAATAACAATGATAAATGACAATAATCATAAGAAAGATGGCTATGATCAGATGATAATAGTAATCATCGCAAATGATGATGAGAATCAGATGATGATAACGGTGATGATTAGATTAGATTAAAATGATAATAAACGATGATGATGAGATGATAAAGTGATACGACGACAAAGGACGATATTTACGAGGAGATGGGATAATGGTGACGAAGATATTAATGACGTCGAGACGAAGGACGACGACACAGCCGCCATGATGGGTAAAGAAAGCAGGAGGACGGAGACATACGACGACGACGAAACGCACCAAAATCCAGGTGAGAAAATGATAACAGCAAAGCAGGATCGTATAAGACCAAGAAACATACCCGACACACGAACACAGCCAAATCACTATAGGAGCGATACCTTACTGTACCACCCATCCAATCAGAAGGCCAACACGTGGCGTACACACGCAACATTCAACAACGGACTGAAATGCAGTTCTACACTACACTAATTGGTACCTGACCTGCACTGTACTCACCCGACTTAGCTATGCACCACTGTATTGGCTTTTCTTTAGCTAATGATTTTACACGTTTATACATTTAATTCCTTCCCCGCCGTCGGTAACGAAACCGAATGGTACACATACGGAAGAGGGATGGGGAAGGAAAACTCAATGAAGAAAGGTAAGCACATTTTAGAATAATCATTTTTTCAGAAATAATATCTCAACTCGACACTACGCGTGAACAAACGAAAGAAGGTTCACCTATCGCCTACGGCCGAACAACACTCGGCAACGGAGCAATAGAAATTCCATGGATTGCTAGTTATTTTTGTTCAATCAAAGGTAACAGGGGGTATTAGCGTACCTTCAGAGACCCGGGACCGCAAAGATACATCGCTGTATCTGGGACACGACTCAATCTCGCAAGGGTAGCCGATGTGCGCGTAGGCTAACCAGAACGACGAATAGGAACTAAAACCTCCATAGTTGCATATCAAAATTCTTTCTGTAGGAATTTTGCTTAACTTACTCAATAAATATTTTGCCGGATTTCACTGACAGATTCGACAAAAATAAATTCGGAACCTTCACTGAAAATTAATAAATAATAAATAAAAACATGACTTCCAATCCCCGTATATAATCGACTAGTGATGATTCTACTCCTTCTCTTCACCCAAATTCGAACTACTTTGATAAAATCAAGGATATTTCAAATAAAAATCAGAAAGATGTTACTGATGCATTATCCAACTACTCCAATTCCAATTTAGGGGGACAAAAATTACTCGACGTACTATCTCAAGATTTAAGTGCTTACATGTTGCTTGATACCGAGATTACTTCAAATCCGTTCGTATTTCGTTGTATAATGTACTTCTTAGAACAGAAGTACGTTCCGGTTTCACAAAATATACCAAAAGGTATTATGCTCATGGTAGCCAATACTTTATGCAGTGGTTCAAATAGTGAGACTGCTTTACTCCTTATCGCCAACGCTTACAATAATCGTCATGTAACGACTGCGTACGATACAATTAAGAAGGAACCCAAACAAGGCAAAGGCATTAAGGTGCTTTTTCAAATATATTCTGGGCCACAAAAAAGTTCACAGGCACCGATCTTTTGAAAGATTCCTTAACTCAATATACATATACGTCTAGAGACTTCAAAATTCTAGATAATATTTCTGTGAAATATCTCCATCTTCTTCTAAAAGAAGACGCTCTATTATTCTACCAGGAAAACTTGGAGCATTAAAAATCTCGGAATGAAGCTATTGTCATACTTGAAGAAGAATTCAATCCTCCATCAAAAAAGTTTATATATTATCGACCTTTACAAAATATTCGTCCCAATCGATTCATGACTGATAATATTACACTCACCGAAGCGTTGAATATGATCCATTCATTGAAATTATGTTCACTACTACTAATTCTGATATTACCTACTCGAAATTAATTACAAAACTTTATGGCGCTATTCACGATAGAGGAGAGGAAAATTTAGCAATAATAAAAGACAAAAACAGAGCCAAAAACACAAAAAGTACGAAACCTTCGTTTCCTTCCAACCTAGAACCTACGAAGCATATTACGACTCTATTTTCCTCTGATAGTCTATTTATGGACTCCCTAATTCATATCAACAATCAAAGAAATCCAACAACAATAATCCTGCTACGACACCTTCCATTATAAAACTGATTGGTTGAAAATTGTACCGCTTGGTATATGAATTTTGTGTTAATATTATTGGAATATTTTGTGAAAAACAAAATGTGAATATACATCCAGAAATATAAAAATATATATATATATATATATTTTAATATTATTATTATTATTGTAATTATTACTGTTGTTATCATTACTGTATATTTGTATATTATATTATATTTGATGATGTATTTTGATAATTTTGATAATTATTTATGATGATGATGATGAAGATGATGATTTTATGATAATTATTATTATTATTAATTCGCAATTTGAGTTGATTCGCGGATGTCGCTCAAAAGAGACGAGTTATGGGGAAGAGGGAAGAGAATATAAAATATTAGTTAGAGTGATGAGTGAAGACCAGACGAGTCAAGACAACTCGCTCAAGGAACTCTCTTTACAGGAAAAATAAGGCCTCTATTCGGCGCAATAAAACTAAAAAGGGCGATAAAGTAATTAGTAGTGGTCAGAGATTAGTACGTTTACCTGACTGTAGTTGACACACTATTTTTTCCGTGACTTAATGACAAAGGTACGATTTCGACTGGTTTAGTTGAGCTGTGACTTAGAGACGAACGTACAGACGGCACTGAGGTGTGTTCCACACTAAAAACGCTGCACTAAGAACGGGATCTCACAAGAGTCCATTGGAGGTTAGTGGACAATAAGGGGACTATTAGAGGTCATCATTGATATTATTCAAAAAACATCCAATTGTCCCTTCCGATATTTTCACTACTGGGACGAGAAATCAAGTGCATCGTAGAGTGAAGTGAAAAAACGTCTAGAATTAGGCGAGAAAAGGTTGACAAACGAAAACATTATCTGACTAAAGCATTGATGGAATTCAAAAAGAGTGAAACAAGAAGTCTGGTTGGATAATCAAACTACAGATGGAATAAAATCTGTTTTCTAACTATCCCATGATCAAACGTAGCATACCTTTTTGTTTCGTTTCACTAATTTATTGCAGGAGATGAAGTGGAATATATGCTACACGTGTACCTGAAAATGGAATGGTCTATTCGACTAAACACAACTCTATCAAAATTTTGATTTAGCGACTTGAACAAAGACACTCTGAAAGTAACATGACCTAAGTAATGGAAAGTCCACATTGGACTAGACTACCATCTCCCAGAACATCTCGACAAATGGTTCTAAACAAAATTATAATTTAATTATAATCCTGGTACAAGCGGGGCTCGAAACGTTCGATAGTTCGGGCATGTAGCATGCAAAAGTTGGCTTGTGGGAAGGAACAAAATGGATATATGGAAGGCGGCATAAAACGGTTGTGCATCGGACTTCTGGAAACTGTAGAATCGAAACAGGGTTCACATACAGCAATGAGCAACCCTCGCTTTCTGCAATGCGAGGACATTGCGGAAAGCAAGCGGAGCTCATTATTTTGCGACATTACAGTCGTCTCCCGCTCGGACAGTTTACCGCCACAATAGTACATAACTACATTTGCTTTTTCGTACGGAATAGTATGTTTCGTGGCTGAATTTCGTCGGCTCACACAACTTTATTTTTCACGGGCCCCACAGTGTCTAAATATATTCCTCCTCAGCATAATTTGCAAGAGGGCTGTAGTTTCAGCCAAAACTGACTTTGAAGTCACATTCCCGTCGTAACGTCAATATTAATCCATTAACTGTTCGCCCACACCCACGTAATTTGGTGCCCTATTTCACATACACTGATCAGTTTTCAAGTCTGACATGCATTGCATCAGCTCCCAAAACTCCAACTCATATCGATTAGCACCTTTTGTTACATCTCATGTGTTTAAGACATCAATCACATGAAATGCCACAGTCTTCAGCTCATTCCTTCTAGGGCACGCTCCATTCGCTCATTCAACTCTACCCCTTTTTTATAGGTAACGTTGTTGAAACAACGTTTCCGTTAGTTATGGGCATAGATATAGAGGTCCCGGCTTCGAGCCTTAATCAGTAGCCATGTCTTTGTACGCTTCCATAGAAATGCGCAATGTCTTTTCCTCCAGGAAAGACGATGCTTGTGAAAGTTGAGAAATACTTACTGCGTATCCAGGCAACCACCGGATTTGCTCAGCTGTTTGCTCGGATTTTCATATAGCTGCTCTTCAATTGAAAAGAGAAATCGCTGAAATTTTAAAATATGCGGTGATGGCGATTCGAAATAAAAGAATCGAGTTTACAATAGAACCTGTTTCTTGAAATTCTAATCTAGTTTCTATTTCTTGATGATTCGTGACCAAATATACCTTACTTACCTGCACGGATCCGAAATAAAATGATTTTTGATTTCAGATTAGTGCCCTGCAGATGCACCTTCAACTTCATTCTACTCGATTTTCATAAATCATAGTAAAAGAAGAAAATCGACGAAACCAGAAAATATCTATACTTTGTCAAACATAAAAAATAATAGAAAGAAATGAAAAACTAAATGTAGAAATCCACAAGGATTTAATTTACTGACTATTTTATTTTCTTCGCTAATCAAAGAAAGGGGTGCTCTCAGTTTGGATGCATGGAACTGTACGGAATCCCATTGTGGGAAAAGTTTCTAAAATGAACATACGAGGCAGTTTAAGGTGAAAAGTAAGGACTTATGAGGACACTATGTCCGATTGTAAGTGGTATCGAATTGGACTGGTTCAGAGTTTTGGTAGTATATATAATAGAGTCTGTAGCCCACTCTACAATTTCACCTCAATTGCATCATCACAGCAGTAAACAATATCATAACTAATCAATCTGAAAACATCAAGCGAACTCCCTAATAATCATCCAACATCAATAATGAATAATATTTTATACCTTTTAGCCATTGTTATCGTTGCCTGCTTGAATGCTCCTGCCACTGCTCAAGCTTGGAAAAATAATCCATTCATATAGGATACGGATTTATACATTTTTGGTATTCTTCGTATCGTTTTTCACAGACTCCGAACTACTGGATGTGATGTCAATCTTTGCTTTGCTATTCAAGGTGATGATTATATCAGGAACGAACACTTTGAGGACCTGAAGAACTTCGTCGATCTCACTGTCCAAATATTAACAACAAATAACACAGGTAAAGTTTCTTTCTATGCTGTTCAATATGGTCAGACTACTCGTCGAATCAGTAAATTAACAAGAAATAAATTTCATTTCCTCTGTAATGTCCGCAAAGCTAAACGTGTTGGTGGATTCAAAACAACTAATATCTGAACCTCTTCACGTTATACTGGATTCCAACTCCGTTCCCGTACAGCAGGTGTCAATGAAGTTATCATTGTAGGAGTTAGTTTAGAAAGTGTTGGTTTCAAAACTAGACGAATTGCTAAAAAGATTAGGAAAAGAGGTACTGATATCTACGCGGCTGCGGTGGGTGGTTTCTCCGTTTCTGCTTTGAAAAACGTTGTTGGTGGTATTATTACCAAGGTTTTTGAGATTCAGTATTTCTATGATCTCGGTGAGGTTTCTGTCGATCTTGTAAACAATATTTGTTGATTCTTTATTTAAATTTCAAAACTTTTTAATCTGTGAAAGGACCATTGAAAATGGTCATGTTAAAGTTGCTGGAGTTGGAAAATTTTCCATTTCGTAGTTACCAAACAGAGCACTTTATACTTAACATTTGTCTATTAATAGTTTTATTAGAACGGTTCGTGGATGTATTGTTCTTTTCAAAACTTTTGGGGAAAATTGCTTTTCGTATATCTTTCGCTGCTGTTTCATGTTGATTCATTTATTAGATTCAAATAGTATTCGTTGCATAATTTGCGAAGAGATTGAGGAGAATGAAATCAATTAATAAAAATTCGAAGAGAGTTATGCTAGATTAGGTTGAGGGAAATATTGTTTTAGCCAAAGTTTAGTTTCATTTTTTGAGAATGAAGGGGACGAAGTAAGGACCACTAATTGCTCCTTGAGAGATATTTAACTTTGTATATCTCCAGGCCAAAGTGGCAACAGGTTGCCGATAACATTTGGACTAAACACTGTATCTCCAATTCAATTTCGAAAATGTTGTTCTTTATCATTTTCGAATTCTTAGAAATCCGTTAAATTCATAACCCCAATGCCTGGTTCGAAGGATCCATATATGGAATCCAATATTGTTGAGGCCACTAGTTCGTCAAAAATAAAAATTTTACATTTCGACTTGACACTCTTTCAAATTGAGAGTTGTACTACATGTGTTCAAATTTGCAGCTTCATAGAATGAATGTGTGAAACATGGCAGGGGTACGAATGTAAGGCAATCGGAATAATTTAGAGGTGTTCAAAACGAGTTAGGTTCCATACATGACTCCAAGAATAAATTTTTTTATTGAATTTTATATTAAAAACAAGGGCCAACTGCAAAATAAATCATTCAACTAAGGCGAGCTCTGCGAGATGCCCGCGAAGAATTTTCCAATCCGTCATCACTATCGATGTCATTTGATGGTGGTTCCGCATCTATTTCCACGTCTCCTTCGACTTATGTTCATCATGTTCATTTGATCTAGATGGCTCTGGAGTTTGGCGAAATCTCAATTCCTGACTTGTATTCCATAGGGCCCAACAACTCTTGGGAAGCCCAGTATAGGTCCGAACACACATATTTATGGAACACAGATTGAATGAAAATGTAGTACGATGTCCACGCCACGGCACAACTCCATCCACTTCTTTCTTATTTGACCACTAAGAGCACAGTAACCATATCTTCCCAGTACTGGTGTATGCCCTGGAACAGAAGAACGTAGCAAAATTCCGTCTGAACTTTTAAAAAGCGTCAAACGATTTCATTTTCGTTTATTTGCCAGCTTTAACACTCTATTTCTTCCATCATTACCAATCTCAACAACATCTTGGGTTTCTTCTGATAATGAGAGTCTGCGCATACGGTAGGAGCTACTGCGATGCGTCAAATATGTAGTCCGCAGTCGATTGTACTTTTTTTTAGTGCGTTTCGAAACTTGTTGAGTCCTTTGAACTTGTCGGGGGACGACAAAAGGTCACAACGACTAAACATGCTCCAAGATATAAACGCATTAACGCTCACCGTTTTGATAATTTGGGAAACCAGTTTCTGTTCCAACTGAAAATGAGATTTTGAGCTACGTAAAATTGCTCTTTATTTGGTTGCGCCGTCAACACCCTCCTCTTTTTCAGAGTAAAATAATGGCATTGGATGCTTAAAAAGTTCCAATGGTACGAATGGGCCATTTTTATATGTCTATTTATTATGAACCAGAATCTTTGTCGATCTTTCATAATGTTCATAAGATCAGCGGAAACAAATGGCGGTATCATTGTGGGATCTTCGTATGCCCAACTCAAAATGTTATCCGTGACTGAAGTAATTGAAGTTAATGAAAGATTCATTAGATGTTCAGAATAGCTTGCAACAGCCGTATAGATGATACCAGTTTCTGTTGCTATCAAGAAGACAGTATACTTCATTCTGAGCACAGAAATATGTGCAAATACTTGATAGATGTACTTTTTCGGAATATACTTTCTTGATTCCTCGTACCCGAGTTTACAGAAAACCACATTTTCAGACGGAAGATGTAGTACATAAACAAGTGTTGTAGCAGCTTCTTTTGTCTTAATTTCTACTGAACACAACAAAAACTTTTCACCATCCAAATAAATATCTCCATCACCATCTAGAATCAAACTATGATCAGACCCGGCTGATGTGACGGCTGTTCCGTCTGGGGAGTATAAGAGATACGGATGATGATTGATTCCTAACATCCCAACATCAAAGACAGCTTCAATGAAATCACGATTACGTAACGATTGCATAACGGAATTTTCATTTGAATTCCCACGCATCATTGCCTCCGTCGATACTTTCTTTAAGAACCAACTGCGGGGAAAAATTGTGAACCAGTCAGCTGATGTTCTTAAGTTCAAAGTAAGATCTTTAGTAGCAGCATGCCACTTGATATTTTAAAAACATTACTTGGGGATAGAATATTACAAGCATTAGTTCCAGTTATTCTGAACTGTCGTAAGGCGAATCAATCTGCACAACGTTGTCCTTCTTTCAAAACAGAACATCTCTTCTTTATCCAGTTTATGAACGCACTGCGAGAGCCATCTTTGTAGACATCATCTGAAATTTCTTTTGTGAAAAGTGAGAAAATTGACGTGTTGGTCGGTTTCGGAACAGCAATCCAGGTGTTTAAATTTCTGGAGATTCCTTCGGGTACAACATAATAAAACGAAGAAGTTTTGATAGCTTGTCAGTAACATGTTCGCGTATTGCTACAGCTGTCATTCTTCTCTGCCCTGTCATAGTTCCGAGTCCAGAAACTAATATTGTAGCAATAAAAGCTGTAGGGAGAAGATGAGGACTATAATTAATAACGAAAGACGATATCCTATCGAGATGATCGTCACTTACATTGCTGACGGGAATCATATGTCCATTATCTGTATCGTCCTGTATTTCATCGGACTCTTCTTCTTCATAGTCATCATATCGAGTGTGTTTTAGGGATGATGTTGCAACAAAAGAAGGTATATGAAGTAAGTGGTCAGGCATTACAAACAGAGAACCCAGACCAAATTCATACATTACTTCAACAAAGGATTGTTTTCCATAACCCCCATCAGACGTCATAATAAAGCTATTTAATGCTTCCTGTCCCCTGCTATCGACCAATGTCGTGAGCAGTTTTCGAACAGAATCTATATGTTTCTCACCCCTACGGCGGAAGCGGAGCGCTAAAGCGATTCTTGACACTGCATCGGCAATAGAATCTGCCGAATAACCCTCCCGATCCGCCTTACGGGCACTCAATGATTTAACTTGACTATCAAGTGCACGTGTGCCAAATAAGTCATCCGCGAGCGTGCCGAAGACATGAAATGAAGAAAAGAACACTTCATGTTTCTCCTTGAATGCAAGGCCTCAAATTACAATAGAAACCTTGTCTGATCACGCTGTGCTTACCACAGCAAACACCCGCTATCCCTTCTTCCAGTTTCTGGGTACGCCAACATATGTTCCGAAATATATCCCATCTTTTCCACACGCGGTACGCTTGATCCAGAATTACCGGAAACCTCGACTGTTTTCTCAACACTATTCCCACTTGTGTGTGAACAAATTAGAATGGCTACATACTGATACATTTGAAAAAGCGTGACCAAATATGCGTTATTTTTAAGCAGTTTTATACTTCTATTTGTCCATTCTAAGAACTGTTTCAGTAAACTGTCAATAAGTAGGATAATAAAATCAGCCCGAATCTTTTTAAGGTCACTTACTCGCATCTCAACATCAAGAGTTTGAACATATGAAAGGAAACAAAGGCGTGCTCTCTCATCAAACACATTGTCTGTAAACACATACTCGTATACAATTGATTTACATGTTGCGTTTTGAATGTTCCAACCAACAGTTGTATTTCCATTCCTATCCACAGAAGACCGACCATTCCCTCTTGTGCTTGTTATATTTTTCCCTCTTTTTGCTCTTGGCCGGCCTCTTCTTCTTCCACCTTTACCTCTTCTTCCTTGTCCTTTCATCGAAATTTTTTGTTTGTTGACATTAATGGTGGGGGTGATAATGGTTCTTGATAGTCTTGAATTATTCGTGTTGAAGGTTGAATTGTTGTTTCAATTTTTGACGTTGGCTGTTGTATTAATGATGAAGTTGGTTGATAATTTTGAATGGATGGTTACAGTGGTTGAATAGTTGATGTTTGGGGTAATTGTTGATGTTGGAAAATTGATTGTGGTGGAATAGACGGTGTTTGTAATTGTGGTTGTTGCTGTTGAGGTACTATGTCATGATGTTCTTGTCGAAAATTTGTCGTTGATTCAGTGTGATAATCCCCATTCATTTTGAGGTTGTTTCAGACGTCGCTATGAATAATACAATGAACGAGAGGTGACGAAAAGTGAGGTTTGAGGTGTGAACTTAATCAGTCATTGCTGGGCGCACGCGATCATGGTACCAGGGGTTCATTACTATGTAAAGAATCTGAAAGTACACTTACATATAGTTTGACACTTTTACTTTACAGTAATGAAACATATTTTATACCTGTCGTTTTTAATGGAGTCTGAATTTCGTATAACTTTCCACCAAAAAGGCTCATATGAGCCACATATGGATCCTAACACATGTAACGAAAATTTCTGATGTTATGTTAGGTTCCATATATGGCTCATACATGACATTGAGGATATGCAACAAGAAAAAGAAAATATAAAGAAATAATTACTGTACAATAATTTTCGCCAGGGAGTGTGAATCTACTTGGCTAGTGATACAGTTCTATATCGACAACAGTAATATCAGCACTGTTTTTGAGAAGGAAGATCGATCACGACATGGGAATGTTATGTCTCAACAAATCTACAATGTACTGATACGATCACCGTTGATGAAGCAGAGGCTGCATCGAACGAATGACAAGATCAAAGAAAGTGAAATATTTCTATCCGGTCTCTGTAGGTATTGCCAACACCTACAGAACAGCATTATGCTGAAAAGTAAAGTCCACTGGCCGGACAAATTGGACTTTGAGCTACACTGTGAGCACCTACCTGAT
>JAULBU010048450.1:0-13279 GCA_032358235.1 Odonthalia washingtoniensis | reverse complement strand
GTATATGGGAAGGAAAACGTTTATATACGTTTTATATTGAATTATTATCAGATCTTAGTCAAATTTCTTTGTAAATTATCTTATTCTTCTATGTTTCTATCAAATATTCATTTCCCTATCATATTATTAGAGAAATGTATATGAAATTTATCAAGTTTCGAAGTAGGTTTTTCGATTTTCTACGATATCGTCGTGTCGTCGCTACTATAAATGAATTATTCGCTGATGATAATGAAGAACAACTTGCTGAAGGAGATAGTACTTTAATTATATGCAGAGAGTAAATGACAGCTGTAAAAATGTTAGCTTGTGGTCATATGTTTCAAGCAGGTTGTCTACAAAGTTGGCTTAAACGCCAACTCTCATGTCCAGTGTGTCGTGCTACTATCGATGTTAATTCTCCTACTCGTCCGAACAGCAACAATAAAAAATATAACTATAAAGAGAAGAACAACAATGCGGGTGCGAATACTAATATGAATGCGGCGATGCTCCTGCTCAGAGACAAGTTGCACCAAACAATAATCTGCAGATTAATGGAGTCAACGCTGATAACGGCGCTCAACAATTATTCAACTTGGCTAACAATTGGTGGCAAGGTGTTATTAATAATGGAGCAGCACCACCACCACCTATCTCTCATACTCGTTCCCCTCTTCGGCCACCTGGTTTTCATCCTCCTTTACTTCCACCAAATCCTCATCATCATCCTGGGCTAGCTCATTTACCATCTCAATTCTTGGTGAACTGGGATACCTGCTGGTCGAAACAATAATAATGGTTCCGTCTGTGCCATCAGTCGATAAGGTGCAGTTGCAGGTGTGGTTGTGGACAATGTTGAATTTAATGAAAGTATGATGTCGGGAATGACGTTAATTGGTGCATTGTCGAGCTCGAAAGATATTTGAAAAGGAGTTTCATATGCGGGTAGCTTCTTCTTCCTTACTTTATTCTGTTCCCTTTTAATACGTTCGTAAAAGGTAGAGTTTTTACCCTGTTTAAGTTTCGATCCGTTTTTTCGCAATACTGCTATTTTATTTGTCTGTTTCCAGATACAAATAATTGTAAATTTGCTTGTGCTCAATGCTCTCTCGGGACAGAATGGATCTGGAGTGACAAAAATACGTGGATTGTCAGGTGAGGCAATGGATTGGAAGTACAAAAATCCTGATTAGTCATCTGCTTATTCATGTGCTGATGTCTTTCGTAAGAAAAGTAAGCGACATACATGAACAAAAAATGAATGGTTGTTTATAGTTCACTTCCAAACGGCTATGGAAGAGACTGGTTTGTGAATGTGAACTTAAAATTAGTATTTGTGATTTGTGAACTTAAAATTAGTATTTGTGATTTTTGACAATCAATTGGTTGGATAATGGTGATGAACATTAATAAAGATGAATTAACTGGGAAGAATAGTCCGTGGAGGTAAGGTTGAAATGAAATGGGATGTCGTGTAAGTTTTCACACAGGCTTTACTGAACAATAGATGTACTATAAATTTGACAGGATTTAAACCGTTGTAACATCTAGATTTTACTTTAATTGTTGGTTTTGTTTAAGGCAACTCTATTATAATTACATGTTGGTTTTAAATATCTCATGAATTTCTTGTCGATGATCATGTTGTTCAAAACATGGCGTAGATGTCCTTTTAGATTTCAGCACGCCACTCGCATCTTATTTGTCTCAATGGTCAATCGTATTCATTACCTAATGATATATAGCATTATTTTTTGAATACGATATCATCATACATTTTATACAAGTAAAATACATTTTATACAAATAAAAGCCTTCAAAATATAAATACAATCAATTTCTTTCAGTACAAATTTTGTTGCTACTAGAGAACTATTGTCAGTTGCAATCTATTGCTACTAGCAAAAATCTATATCACTAAAAATATTGTTATTATTCCGAAATGTGTTGCAACCTCAAACGATAGAACAGTGCTCAGGAACAATAAATGCACTGCTAACGAAAAATTTGAAAAGAAAAACAGCCCCATTTTATTACTGCGAAGCACCGTTTTTAGTGCTGTAGGCAGTCTAAAATTAATGCTATATTGAGAAATTTTAATGTTATAAATTTTAATTTTTCCATGCAGTATAAGAAAGGATTTCTATTTATTGACCTTTACCTTAAACATAAAATTTATTGTTCTGGATTCTCAAATTTCAATCGGTATTTGCTAATGATATGTTGTATTTATTGGAGTAATAGCTCTTCTTCCCACCTCCCATTTGTGTTCAATGCCATTCCGCAAAGAATCATGGCTTTACGAGCATATGATATGCCATTTTCATCACGTTGTCTGTTAACATTAGTGACTGTGCTCTTTGACTCTGTTGTTAAACTCGTTTCATGCAAGCAAAAAACGGAGAACCTGAGGACATGGTGGGGGTATGAAAATGATGGGTAAATGAGGAACCGAAAGAGTTTGAATGAGAAAGGAGTCTCTTGTTCACTAAAAAAGCAAATGAGGTCTTTATTTAAGTAGATCAATAGACTTCAGCATTGCAGTTCAATAAGACTGCCACTTTAATTGAACTGCAAGACTGAATTATTTTGTAATGTGCTTAACGGATAAATAATGATTACATTTATAATTGGCTTACTCCATAATGGATACATCGTGAGTGAATCAAAAGGATGTATTAAGTATTTTAAATTGGGCTAACATTACAGAGTTACATAACACAAACCCACATGGAAATATATCAAGATATCATGTGACAATACAATGCTGTAAACCTTTTCCGAAAGTTGTCAGGCTTTCAATAATTAGAAAGGAAATAATTTTACCGTTTTGTTTCAAGAAACGTTTTCTTGGCATAAAAAAATATTACTCTAGTTATAGAAAAATCTTGGGACATACATGTTATTAACATTAATTAAACACCAGCATAATTAATGTTACATCCTCTAATAATTTTATTAACATTAAAAGGATTGTGTATCAGAAAAACAACTACCCATTTGACTTTATTAACGTTAAATCAGGTACCCGGTGTAGTAGACGTGGACAAATATTACTACAATGTAGTACATTTCTAGAAAAATTATATTTGGTAGGAATTGACAAGTGGATGATAGTTACTACGATGAAATTAGATGGAGTTATACAACTTTTGTATAAAACCATCCACGGGTAAATTTCTACCCAACATTATTGAAGATACATGTGGATCGAAGTTTATAAGAAATTTGTATAAATTTGGATCAACGTATATTTTCAATAATTTTAGCATTCACGTGGATGTTTGAATTTTCTATATAATTTCCCTATAATTATTCTTTGAAATAATTCCCCGATAACTGTGACGTTATCATCTTTGTCCTGAGACAGTTTAAACCCCAACTTGTGGTTTGTTGAAATAAAAACGTTGAAAGGAACATAGAAAATTACATTTTTTTTACATTTAACTATTGTATTATATTTATTGAAGCACATACCAAATTTAACCATCATGTTCTACATATTCATCTGTAGCGATCTTTTCAGGTTGAAGGCTGTCTTAGTTATGATAATCAAGTACATTCTCATGAAAACTCCTTCTTTCCTTCAGATGATCATGGTCAGGATTATGATCACTATCCGAATCATAATCATCCGATACAACCTCAGTCTTCTTTTCAGGGCCATCACGCTTCATTTCCAGGATTCGATGATAAGCAAAACCAATAGCAACTCCCAGCTCATAATCTTGCGGTTCTACATATATGTGATACCGCAAGTTATGTTTCCCCGTGTACTCTGTACCACCATGTTGTAGGTGCCCATTCCGAACAAATACCGAATTGGGACGTATATAATATGTTTCCATACAAGCGATTTCGGAAAATCGTTGAAGAGATTTGTTATCATAAGGTACATACCAATTCGACCCTTAACAAAAGTTTAACTCACATCCTTCATTTCCAGTAACCATCATAAATGAACCTGGTACTTTCCCTTCTCTTATCATGAAATGTTTATGTCCTGTTTTGGCAGGACGGTCCCTTCCTTTCATGAAATAGCGACCACCAGTTACGGGAACTTGTGACTGTAACCCATGTATTTTATACAAGGGGACAAAAGGCGAGAAAACCTAACCACATATATAAAGCAGCTTGTATTCTTGCAGCCAATACTTTGTCATTGGCGCCCTCCATGTATGTAGTCAGTAGTTCAAGAGTGGAGAAATATCGAACAAAACCATCATCACGGTCTGTTCTGTCTTCTTCAGCTACAGATCTCACAATTGGATTCCGCAAGGTCCAGCTACCCTCAGCGCGTAGAACATTGTCACCAAGAAAAGATTCTTGAACAAATGTATGTAACTGTTGAAACGACTACCTCTAATACGTTTCGGGAAGTTTTGTGGACCAATTTAATTTAGATACTTTGCAGAGAGATGTTTTCATTTCCAACATATTGAAGCAGCCAGCATCTACTTTCAACAACAATAACAACAGCGAATCGCTGAGTTTCAAGCGAGGAAAGGATAAAATCCTAGGCGAATACAACTCCACCTATCTCCAGCGCGAAGCTCAATCGAGACTCAACAACTTACGTCTCACATCGTATATGATCTAGAATGATGTGACGTCAGAAATTATAGGTTTTACGAAACTCTGCGCATATACCGAAAAGCTAAAGAAACAATGAGTTCCGATGTTCCGCAACGATGCGTATAATCTTAAGACGTTAATTACTGCTGCTGTCACACAGAAATGGTCGGAGATTACACGCACACCAACTAAGTGGAAATCGGAAATATCAGTATTTTAAGAAAGACATTATCCATGGCATTGTATCAAAGAAGGAATCAATATTCCGGTAAGCCGAGGTGAAAATAATAGCGAACCCTCAATGACGATATTTGGCCAATATTCAAATTGATCACCGACAAGACATGGTAAAACCACAGGCAATGACAGATGAAACATAGAAGATCGAAAATACCCGCAGCACCAGTCGCAGTGATCATTCAAGAACAACATATTTCTCAATACAAGCCCCAAACATTATATCTTCAATTGTAACAAATTTCCATGTTTCATTTCGGGGAAAGGAAATCAACGACAGAATAACCTATCCCACTGTTGTCTATTTGTCTTCTCAACTCGGTCACTAAGCCATCGTTGCCCATTTGGGGCGATAAATAATTATATTAATAATCGCCTAAAGAATGGTGGAAAGTCTGCCTTTCACTGGTTGATGTTGTTAATGGATGAGAATTAGATTTTTTCGGTCCGGAAACTAGCAAAGTCCATGAAATGGAACTTCATCGCGAAGCGACGATTTGAGATGATGGCTAGAACAAGTTGGATATTTTCAAGACTCAATTGATACAAAATCTGAACAACGACTATGGGAATGAAGAAGATGATAACGATCATGAAGCGGCTATTATCGAATCACATATCCCATCCGCAATGTATGATTCTTAGCCTATCACTGGTACAGCTACGACTTCAATACACACGGTCAAAAATTTGAAATTACCTGCTAAAGGAATGAAGGATGATAACGCCACTATCGACTGCAACGAAGTAGAGATTGAAACATTAAACATGATGACGTGTTCCTACCACCTTTCTGAGTCGATAGTGGCGGGCCCAAAATCGGAATTGGGGAAACGTTACTCAAAATGATCTACAAATATTTCAACACAAATACAGAATTGAATCAATAACCACTCTCCTTCCTTTTTGAAGACATGGTATATCGCTCATCACGTAAGGTATCATTATCGATACCCACTACAATCCACGTCGACAATATATCTGTCACATTATAAGTCTATCCTTCCTATGCAAGATTTTTCAATCTACTGAAGCGCTCCCACCCGACGCAAGTAGATCATGAGATGCTTCATCTGTTGAACGAAATTTTAGCGAAGTGTAAACCTTTTCAGAGAGTGACGATTGTTCCGCTGCGTTTTAAAGTACCATTCGGTTCCTATTAGGTGAGGTTTCATGAACGTATATTTCTGGATGTGTATTACATCACGATCAAAAAAACGATACGCACCATCCTACATATAATCGTAGACGGTACGAGTTTCTGTGCTGCCTCTCGTCTGAAGTCTATGGAAACAAAAGTCATCTGTAATTATACAATATAGCGTTGTACTATGATCTATTCCGGTTTGCCGAACCGACAAATCCTAAACCAGGGATCAAATCTTAGAACATCTTTCATTCGCCTATCTGCAGTAGGTGGCGTCACCGTTGAGTGAACCGGCATCGACGCTCAGGAAGGGGATGCACATTTGGTAAAGGTTCTGCGAACTCATTAAAAACGTTGTAAGAAAGGTAATTATTGATTACCCAAAATCAGAATTTGACCTGATTCTGGCTTTATCTGTGAAATCGATGAACGATACATCGGGAACAGATGGTTTGGTTCCATCCTCCTTGATATTTGGAGAAAATCCCAGGATGTCCATACCTCAGAAATTTTGAAGACGATCAACATCCCAAGAATGTGGTCAATCCCTTTTCACATTCCCAGTCAAATGAAATAAAATTTGGATCAAATTAGAATTTCTCGCGCAGTCCGAACGTATCAAAAGCGACATACGCCGTGAAATACCAGGTGACCAGGCTCTTGTTTGGCTTGGAAAAGGGACACTCAGAAAACATCTAAGAATAAAAGGGAATAGACAATGTATCGTCCTTAGACCGCACTTCAAAATTAATCTATATCTACGATCAACCAAACTCTGACCCAATCCCCTTCTCCAATACTCAGATATATCCCTACAATTCAGCTTCAGCTCTATCAACATCATTATTACAACAAAGTAACGATTCTAATCAAACTGTCCAATCCCTTTCCAAGGCGATATATTCATGACTGACGTCATAAAAACGACCCCCCGCTCCAAGACACCTGAACTGATGAAAGCAAAAAATCAAGAGATCTAGAATCTCATAATAATAGGAACATTCAAAGTGATACTAAAAGAAGAACTGCCTATTAACGCAAATATAATACCTGGTAGATTCTTATTTGCACTGAAGTCAACTATTGATGGAAAAATAAAACATAAGGCTAGATTCGTAATAGAACGGAATCCTGATAAACTAAAACAATTCATAGTACATTCAATCCAAACCATATAAACCGAATCTTATGCCTAATTCTAGCTCTATTATATATCTTCGGCTTCAAAGTATGGACTTCGGACGTAACCCAGGCCTACCTCTAATCGGTGATCCCTCTCTCACGGGACCATTCCCTGCATACATCCGTCTCTGAACTAATAATTAAACGAATGCCTGTGCTAAAATTCCTACAACTATTATACGGTCTGTCTAATTCAGGTGATCTGTGGTACCGTACCCTGCCAAAACATCATATAAAAGACCTCAACATGAAAAAGCTCAGTACAGACTCTTCCGTTTACAATATAATTCAAAGAATAACATACTAACAGGCGTTTTTGGCACGTACGGCAACTAATTATTGAGAGCAGGGGACTCCTCATTCAAGACCTTATCGAAAGGAACGGAGAACCGATTCGATATGAAGCCTGCTAGTTGACTCCCGTTTGTTGTTTCTAGTTTCTGATTGATTTATGGTGAAAACAATGTATTGGTAAAAACTAAGAACCACTATCTCAGACGACTTGAAAACCTGTAAAGCGACGTAACTTTCACATCTTTCAGATCCATGGAAATTCGTCTTTCTTGTATTTTCCATACAAGACCCGACTGCTTGTATGAGATCTCAAAGTTGGCTCACATAACATAATACAACTTCGATACAACAAAATAACATGGCTTACATATACTAAACTCAGCCACCAATTACTACATGCGATAAAAGATAGAGCTATCCTTTCCAAACCTCTCTCTATACAACCCGCGCTTAACTGGATACTCAGATGCTGCATATGGGAACAATACAGATCTGGCAAGTCAGCTGCGTTTCATCATACTGCTATCCGATGCAGGAAACAGTACTATCCCACTCATCTTCAGAATTTATGAGGCAAAACTCATTTTTCGCTCTGACTTAGAAGCAGAGGTAGTCACAATCGCTGATCTATTTGATGCATCGTTCACAATCTCTTCCAAACATGTTACTTTTACAAAAAAAGTTTGATTTATACCTCTACACTGATTTAAAATCAATATTTGATATAACAAGCAAAGGTAGTCGCACGTCCGAAAAAAGGCTTTTGCTTCATGTAGCTGCGGCACGAAATGGTTTAAAAGCAAGAGAAATCTAGAACATTGGACTGCTACTTTCATAAATGAATCAGACTGATGAACGTAAAAAGTCAATATCTGAAGCTGCATTACGATAAACGATCGACGCATCTTCTTTCACACCTCATCCAGTACATACAATCATACGCCAAGCTTCCGATGTCTAATACACAAAGACTTCTACTATTTCTTTGAGACACTTTCTTCTTCATCATAATATGCACTTCATTATTCACTCCCTCTACTATAGTAGATCTTCAAGCATACTGGTTATCTATACAAACTCAGCACCTGTTTTACTTAAAGACACAGAACAAAAAAACAATAATTAAATAAATTAACATTACTTTAAAACTACGGCAAGTTTAAAATAACAATATGAAACTGGGCCAATTTCTCATAGTACATACAGTTGTTACTCGTAAAAGATCCTTTTCAAATAATAGGATATTTTTTGACCTACTTATAGAATGATTATTTCAGCACAATACAAAAAAAAAGATATAGGTCCTTTTTTTAGCAACACAAATCATTTAACTCGTTATCACAAAATACTATCTTCCGATGCACTATAAACTTTATTTGATATTCGTAAACATTCTCATCCCCAAAAGAGGACTATATTCATGGTATAGCTATTTGTTTGACAAAACATTACTTCTAATAAGCTGGAAGTTCCGTGGAAAAGGCACTGCACTGATCCTGTATGGATGTCAAGCGGGCGTTTATGGCGGATCAAGAAAGGATTCAGTACGCTGTACAGTGGAAATAACCCAGTGTTTGAATTTTATGGAGGTTTACAGACCAATGATGTCATCTAATTGCGAACGTTGTAGGTTTTTTGGCCGACCAGGGGAGTCCCTTTGGGCACATCTTCCAGTTGAAGATAAGAATCCAGGGCGTCCATGTAGACCATTGCCAGGGCAGGAATGCAGATGAATATTTCTAGCTTCGATTAAATGGGGCACCATGCACGGATGGTACTGTGGAAAATCCGTTATTGGTTCTGGCGTGCGGTCAGGTGGGTACATGCGTGAGAGAGGGGATTTCTGTCCGTTTTATTTGAACGGCACGGTCACAAGAGGCCGGCCAAAGTTGCGTGGTTCAGACTTAATTTTTTCTGGATTCGGGGATGTGATGCTTGAAGGATGAATGTGAGCATTCGATTTCGTAGCCGGTGCTGTAATCAAGTCGTAGGCCGGTGCAAATATCCCGTATCGGATGATGATTGTGAGTCATTGTATATTATTCCAAACGTTCCTTGCGTATCAGAAGTAGGGTGACGAAAAGTCGCACTACTGGTTGGGGTGGCTATTGAGACAATTTTCTCGGTGGGGCAAACGGGCCTACACCAGGGTTTGTTCAGTAGAAGATGGGGGTGCAGCGTCGTGTTGGTTCGAAACAGTTGATCGGGGATCCATTGGGGCGTCGTGAGTGCCGCGCGTTATGCACGCGTGTGCCGAGCGTCCGTATTTGCGTGACTTAACATGAAGGTCCAGGTTAAGTATTTCAATAATCCGTGAACTATGAGTTCAACGTGATAGAGAAGGGATGTCTGGTGATATGTAACATTTGGACTGAGATCATTAGAAAATAAGATGGCGCGTGCATCACGAAGTAGCTGAGATACCAGTGAGAGGCAGTGTGAGATCACCTGACGGAGAGGAACAGGGATGATATGTGACTTTACTAAGATAGGTCGATATATGTGCTTGGAAGTGTAAACGTGTGTCTCCGTACCTCGTTTTGCATCCCGTGCCCAACCGTGTTTTAGATTTATCTTGTAGACCTCTACGGGTATTGGTGGACGACTGCGGCGCAGGAGGTCAGTGTGAAACACATGACAAGGTAAACAGCTGTACTTGCATGGCTGTTATGTCTCATGTTCTCTGCTACACATATATATTTTGCATTTATCAGACATGTTTTATCTGCAGTTTTGACCTGAAAGGAAGAAGGATTTAAAGTTGAACATATGAATATCGACGTGAAGACATAATCAAACGGTAATATCGCCAACCACCCAGTACAGGTTTTCAACGCATGGACCTTTGTGTCACGAAACAGTGCACGGTAATTAGTTTACCCTTTAATCAGTTGTTTGAATAATAGCTGCTCAGTAATAAAGAGCAACTAAATGCAGATCCGGGATAATGCTCGAACGCAGAAAATAGTATAGTTGTCGATTATTATTTTCGAACAACAGAGGACTATATCCTCACTAGATATCAATCAATCGTTCTTCTAAGGGCTGATAAAATTAACAATGTCAGAATGATGTGCAAATTGGAATGGAAGATAACATGGAGATGAAGTAATATATACAATATACACCAGGATTTGCCGAATTAAAGTAGACGTACACTACTATCACTATTCTACTCCATGATGTTTAAACTTCGTTAAATACCCGCGCACCATTTAACATTTTATTTTGACAAATTGTTATCACGATATATCGCTATGATGGCGAAAAGATGTTTTCATTGTTCCAATCACGCCATTCAAAATTCGCTTCGTCCTTTCTTATAATGTTAAAAGAGAGCAAAGCCTGTCTCATTAGATTTCTCATTTTCCTATAGTCTATTTTATCGTAAAAACCTAACCTATCTATATAATGAAACATTGTAATGAATTCGTATGGACACCCTGGGAACAGTTTAGCACCATTTATTTCTGTTTTAAATTGCACCAGACGTGCAATGGTTCTTCTAGGGGAACCATTTAGTTTTGACCAAGGTAAAGTTTTATGCATCAAATAAGACAAGACATATATCATTGACATCAGATCATCTCGACAGCTTTGAACACGCTCCGTGTGCCATCTCACTGTGGAATAATCAGTAGTTCCTGCACAAGAGTCATCGTCATCACCTTGTTCAATAATATATGCATCATGTTCTGACTTAAACTTTTTGGCATTTCCAAAATCAATCAGGTATATAGTATCTAAAGTACTTTTATCATTATGTAATCCAACTAAAAGATTACTTGGTTTTATATCTCTGTGAAGAAATCCAACATCGTGAAGAGCTTCTAACCGATAAATAATTTGTATTGCTATCATGGCTACGGTTTTTCTTGAGAACCCGTTTTCTGTTTTTCGTAGTAGAGTCGACAGGGTTGGGCCACATCTTTCTAATATCAACATAGGTTGCTCTTTATAAAATCCATACCGATTCTTCCACGGGAATCCTCGTTTAGGAACACCATTTTTCTGAAGAGCTGAGTAAACGTTGTTCTCCGTTTCTAGTTGGCTTTCTTTTGGTTTTAAATCTACTTTTATAATATTATGCTTACCACTCTTTTTAGCGGCATAGACAAGTCCAAATCCTCCTTTAGCTAATATTTCGGTTACCAAATACCCATTAAAAATGCATCCTACAAGATCATCCTGTTTATCCTTCGACATGATATATTCAATATTTTTGTATCTGAACTCTGAATAGAATATGAAATTGCGGAAATCAATTTAAATATTTTATATTTCTAATTATTTAACAGAATAAAAGAAAATGTTTCGGAATGGGATGAATTAAATCTACAAAACTGCAATAGTTTAAACCATATACTAAAACATCCGAATATTTAACAAAATTTGTATAAATTTATTGTACTTTTTTGCCGCAGTCATTTCCAAAACGTTTTTGAAAAGTTTTTTCATTCTATATATCGGGAAAAATGTATGCAGTTTCCTGATGAAAATACCAACAAGATATATTTATTTTAATAAAGGCCGTGGAATGAAATAAAAATCTCATTTAAATTATGTAAAATGGCATGAAGAATATATATACTTTAACTATCATGTAGCATAATGAGTATATCAAAATATTCATAATGTCTCACGTTAAGAGTTTCATTAAATTCAAAATACATTCTTTTCTTCCTCAAAGGAACGCTTCATGGACAATTAGGGAAGAAAATGGTTTACTGTCATTATAATTAACGTTTCCCGATTTTTAAGTAGTTTGCATATAAACGATCGGTGTGGTAAAGAGCTTCAAATGAAAAGGCTGTTCAAATGACAGTGTTATTATATATGATTATAATTATATATGTTAGCACAATGCAACTTTCGGTTTATGAGGAAAGGGGGATACTAATATTAATTTCTTCTGGGGCTTCCTTCAGATAATGTAATATTGGTAATATATAACAGACTTCAAAAACATATCAAAATATATTTTAATATTGGGTACGAACCACTACCCAAACTTTCTCCTGGGCACCAGGGAATCGTATTACTGGAATTGTTGTTTGACGTTGTGTGTTCCAAAATTTTAATTGAGTAACGAATATTGTCTAAAAACAGTATCATTATAACGATAAGTATTCGTTTCAAATCAACACTATGTTGCTGTATTTCGAAATAATAGATTGGAGTACAATACTTGTTGCGCAATATATTATTTTTGTCTGTTATTAAAATATAGAAATTATATTAATATCCGTAATGTGCATACGTCGTTTTACCTTCACACAAGGAAAAATGCCAAAACGACATTTTATTTTGGGAACATAGGTACACGGTGCAGCTATTTACATACCACGTGGGGGTGAAAGGAACGTGAAGGCGAGAAATATGAGTGGATATAGGCTGAAACAGACAGAAAAAAATTGAAGTACAAGGAATGTCGGTCTACGGATTAATGTAAGAAATTACTATTAAAAACAATCCGGTGCTGGTTTAAGATGACCTGTAATAATGTGAAAATTTTCCTGTTGCAGATTACAAGGGCTTCTAAAATTTCAGATCATCTCATTCTGGAAGCGAAATTTTGCATCTCAAGAAACACCATCTACACTGTACCCTTTCAAAATGAATTTAGCACCACCATCACCTTACCAAAAAGACAGCGGAGATGCGGTGTAGGCCACACCGGTAGAACTGGGGATGGGACAATGTCGGTCGGGGAGAGGGCGAGTAAAAAAGAGTAGCGGCAGATGCAGGGTATAGATGAACAGCTGATCAACAGAAAGCAGCCAAATAGAACTAGTAGTCACAAATAACAATTGAACGAACAGAGTTTAATTTTCACCCAAGTCAGGATATCACAAAAAACCT
>JAULBU010048439.1:0-13280 GCA_032358235.1 Odonthalia washingtoniensis | reverse complement strand
AAGCAAGAATCAATTGAATTAGTGTTACAGTGTAATGTAATTCAAAAAAAAAAAAAAAAACACACGAGGCAGTGTTACTAATGGCAATGACATGGCATAGGGTAAACCGTCCGTTAGCAACACATTATGCCATTATTATTATTTTTATTATACAGACGCAACAATGTGGTATGTTGAAGGTAAGGATGGGCAGGGAGGGTTTGTTGTGTTTTTTTTAAACCAACCCCTTTTAATCGTTGCACCGTCGTGATGGCAAATAGCCTTTCACATTTTCACCTTTCCCACATTCATGCATGATGATAGCGGCACCCTCTAAACGACGAAGTCCTTTTCGTCTACTTGCTATCATTTTCCCAGTGTTTCTCATTTTTTTCATTACTACATATCTACCGCAACCAACACTACCGATTCCCCACTCTCAATTACCTCCACGACTTGACATCATAACCCAACATCATAGACGTCCTACAACCTTACCATCGGTGCGTCCGGAATGGAAACGACCGCGTGTGTTAACTGCTCACGCCACACTAACTCCAGGTAAATCATCATTGAATTTGGCTGTTTTCAGTACGGGCACTGACACACAATCATACGGACGAACATTCAAAGTTGTTGGTTGCATGATCGGTGACCATGTTTATAAATTGGCGCTGTCGAGACCGGAAGTAACTATATGTGACATTGATGTACGACCTAAAAAAGATGATATTGTCACTATTTTATTAAGTGTCGATGATAAGTTAAAAAAAGCAATGACTGAAACAGAGGTGTTATCACGAGAAGAGTTCGAATTGAAAGATGGCGATGTTACAACATTGAACATAACAATTAATGATAATAATGATGAAGACGGAGTAAGAGAAATTGCATCTGTGGCATCTGATTTAAAATGGAATGATAATTTGATAGAAATTATAGATAAGTCTCGACCAAGGCATGAAGTTTGTTTAATGACAGCTATGAAACAGTATCCGTATTTATTAAATGGATACGCTGAATATTATAAACATATAGGAGTAGACCAAATATTTATATATGACAATTTTGCAGAGAGAGACATTAAGAAGTATATGCAAGCATATGAATATGTACAAGTTATATTTTGGCCATGGACGAGATCACAAATGCAATCGTTTACACATTTTTTAAGAGCTTCTAAAGCTCGTTGTAAATATGTTGCATTTTTCGATGCTGATGAATTTATCATGATTGGTGACAATGATAAGACGAAAAGTAATAAAAACGGCAGTGATTTATTGAGAAGATATATAAAACATAGAATGAAGGGGAAACAAAAATATAAACAGGTGATAGCACATTTTGTAAGATTTTTAAATGACGGGTACATTTCAAAACCAAAAGGTAACTTACCTGAATTATATACAAGGCGTGAAAAGGATCAATCAATTACATTAGGTAAAGCTATAATAGATACAGATCATACATTTCATTTTCATAAGATCCATATGGTGGAAGGCATACCAGGTACGAGAAAATATTGGAATACCAGCCTGGAATTAAATCCGAAGTCTTTCCATGATAATGCTATGTTGATGCATTACACGGACAGAAGTTGGGAAGAAAATGTTTTGAAAAAGAAATTTGGTGGTTCTTCTCCGATGACTTCGTATAGGAAACCTGAAGAATTGAGTATGAGCAAGCCAGATGAATCATACATGGATCAAAGTAAAAGTGTTCCTTTTAAAGGATTTATGAAACGGTATCAACATATAATGAAGCGTGCAGGAAGTGGAACGGAAACGTTGGTATGGGTGGATGGAAAGAAAGCATGTTCGATGCGAATCCGCCGTCGTTATTGGCGTTCAACGGTTTCTACGAAGCAATGTACAACGTAAATGAACACGGACGCCGACAAACGTGTGACACGTTGTCGAACTTTATAACCCTTTTGAGGGAGATCTTTGTAAACTGGGGTTTTACCACGTGTCACTCCCAAAAAAGTAAACATTTTATTCTGATTTAGATAAACATTTCTTTCTTATTTCTTTTTATATATGACAGATTACGAATTGTTCGGACGGTTGCATTTCGCAAACGGGTCGCGACGTTAGCAGAGTAATAAAATAATGAGTCAACTTTATAGCAATTCATCGTATATGCGTCCGGCCGTTCAAGTATCGCCGATGGAAGAGAGTATAGTGAATCAAATTGAATGGTATATGGGTAAATATAATTTACCGAATGATGAATATCTCAAAAGTAAGATGGATGAAGAACTTTGGGTTTCACTTGATATCATATTAGCATTTCCCAAAATGAAACGCATGGCAGTTCGTGATAAGCATCATGTATCAACATTACTTCAATTACATTCCAACGTCATTCAAGTTGATGAACTTTGTTTAAAAATTCGACCAGCATGGGCTTTAACATCTTCGTTGTTACTTGATGACGTACATGTGAATGTACGCGTTGATCAACTATTTTCGTTATTTCATCATGTTGTCGGCTATGCACCACCAACGAATATTCAACCAGTTTCAGATACTTCATGGTTGGCGTCTTTCGATTATCCTACCGGCGCCAAACTTTATGCACCCATTGTCAATGGTAAATCTATCAATCATCAAAATATCATTGCTCAAGTCATATCAAACCCTTTCAATACTTGGGGGGCATATCCTTTTACGACTCCAATCGTCACTCAGATACCGATGCCCATGCCCATGCCCATGCCTGTTTTACATGCATCATACCCATCACCACTACAACAACAACAACAACTTTATAACATACCAATCCCAATCCCACGACTACCGTATCATCATGGACAACAGCAACAACAACCTCCCACTCCATATATTCTTCCGTACCAAACACCACATTTTGATCATCCTCACATACAACCACCACCACCACCATCATCACATGTACAACATCAAATCAATTCACATACTAATGATACCATACGAAATAATAAACAACATGATTTATCTACATTTAATAATCGTATTTTACATGTAAATAATTATAATATTTCATCAGCACCACCAACACCTACTCTTAATAACAACACACATTCATCATCACCATCATCACCACATACATCTTTATCTGTAAATAATAATAATAGTACATCAAGTAGTAATCATACACAAATACGTTCACAGTACCATCACAATAGTAGGCGTCATTATAATCATCATCATCATCATCATCATCATGGTAATTGGAATAATCCTAATCCCATGTATAACCATCGCGATCAGCGTAATAGTAATAATAGTAATGCAATGGATGGCGGGGTAGGAGGTGGTGGTCCTGGTCCTGGTTCTGGTTCTGGACCTGGGTTATCACTCGATGGAAATGGACGTGGATTTACGGTATCATCTGTAGGAGGACAAGTACCACATAGAAAAAACAAAAAAAACACACGCAATCATCATCATCATCATCATCATCATCATCAACAGAATAATAATAATAATAATAATAATAATAATAATCGGCAATACCATGATCGATACAATAACAGCAGCAATACGCGCAATGGAAATGATACACCTACAGTTATAGATACAACTGATGTAGTAGCAACGTCATCACCTACAACTAGTAGTACATCGGCTACGGTTACTACTAGTAATTCAGGAATGACAGAAACAGTAAAACAGCAGGAAGAAAGAGCTATTTCAGCGAAGAAAACAACAACCTTAGGTGGTGTAGATGTTGTATTAAGGAAGGTTGAACCAAGTTTAGGTGTGATGGATTTTCCACCTCTTCAAATGAATGAAATATCAAAAAGAAAATGTGTGCCTATTCATAATGGTAGTAGTGGTAGCGAAATTACTACATCGATTGTTTCAGATAATATTGGCGATGAAGAAGAAGAAAGTCATGATATATTAAAAGATGATAATACTACTAATAATAAATCAAGCAGTAATGGGATGTCATATGCGGCAATTTTAAGATGTAAAAAACCGAACAGCACCACACATACAGATAGTAATATATTAAAAAATGGGAAACAAAAACAGCAAGCAAATGAGAATATGAATGGAATTAATAATAATAATAAGAACCAATATGATGTTTGTGATGATGATGATGATGATGATGATGATGATGACGATGACGATGACGATGATGATGATGATGATGATGATGGTGATGATGATGGTGATAATAATAATAATAATAATAATAATAATAATACTAGTAGTATAGTAAACAATAATAATAATACTAATAATAATACTAATATCAATAATAATACTAATACTAATACTAATACTAATACTAATACTAATACTAATAGAAGTAAAAATAATAGTAATAATATTCATAAAAATATTAATAATAGTCAAGTTGTTGTAACAATTGCAGGTAGTAGTACAGTAAGCAGTATAATTGAAGATGAAGAAGAAGAAGAAGAATGTGATGATGATAGAAAAAAGAATAGAAAATCAAATTGTGTATGGGCCAATAAGCCAAAATCTGTTTTTCAAGCCCATGCTCCTACCACATTATTGTAGTAATATATTTTTCGTATTTAATGCAGACACGTGGCATGTATAAAATTAAAATAAAACCTTACAGTGGAGGGATGTAAGCATATTGACTAATAGGGAACGTGTTACACGTGTTCCACTTCGTAATACCCAATAAATAAAAAAACTTTTTGGCATATTTATTTTTTTATCAACAAACAAATCCCTATTTTTATGGCAAAGTAAGCTTCGAATTCGGGCACTACGTTGTTCCGCTGTATGTTGGTTGATCAGTTGAGTGACTGTGGGCTCCGCCGCCGTCGAAAAAAAAAATCTCCCCCGCATTGTCAACAAATCACTTCTCTCTCTTCGCCGTCGGACATTCCCACATTTTCGGCTTTACCCTTGCAACCCAATTGTTTCATTTTTTTTCTCCTTTTTTGCTGGCCGTCCAATTTTCGCAACCACGGTTGTCATCTTTTCTCTGACTCTTATTGACATCCTAATTGTGTTGGATTTTTGTTTTCATTTTAATTTTTATTTGCAATGACGGTTTCAGCAGCAACATCACTTTCACCGTCATCGACATCGACACCGACTTCACCTCTTTCCACAACATCCCATCCCCAACAACGTCAAGCGCATGTCCTAGCGACCAGTACAACGAGTACATCATCATCACCTATCGATGATACCATTGCTAGACAAGTTGAATGGTATTTAAGCCGCCATAACCTTCCTACGGATTCATTTTTAAAACAACACATGGATTGTGATTTATGGGTACCGCTTGATTTAATTCTTACATTTCCTCGCATGAAAGCATTGGGTGCTAAAGACGCATCCCGTGTAGCTCAATTATTACATGCTCGTGCACCCGATATACAAGTCGATATATCCGCAGGCCGTATACGACCGGCATGGGCCTTGCGTTCCAATTTGATTCTAAGAGATATACCTATCGAAGTCACGTACAGTGAGATTGACGACTTATTAAAAATACCGTACATGTCAAATTCAAATAATAATGGTAATAACGGTAATAACGGTAATAACGGTAATAACGATAATAACGGTAATAACGGTAATGGTAATCTAGTTAAAGGATTACCTCATTTTAAAGGTTTTTCTTGTACATTGCAACTAAGTGAATCTACTTGGATAGCTATTTTCGATCATCCCACAGGTGCTGAACAAGCATTACCTTTAGTCGACGGTCAACAAATCAGAGGTCGCACAATATCAGCAACAGTTTACAAAGAAGGGTTGGAACCACATAACAATATTCCTTATTTACCTACTGTTTATCAGACTATGCCAAACGCTTATCAACAACAGCAGCATCCACATCATCCACATCATCCTCATCATCCTCATCATCCCCATCATTCTCATCATCACCCTGTTACTGCAAATGATATGTATACACCATATGCTTATATTCAACAACCCATTTATATGTCTCAACAACATATGCAGAACGATTCCTCCTCTGCTGGTTTACCGAACCTTTCACCGCGTAAACCATCTCCTTCACGACCAGCCAATACTAACAGCAATGCTACTGGCAGTAGTGGAGGTAACTCTTCACATATTCGTGCTAATGGACAAAGAGTAAATGGCCATCGGCGCACTCAACAGCAACAATCAAATAGTCGATCACAAGGAAATAGTAACAACAATAATAATGTGTCTAGTATGGAGACATCATCGAGGTCACCAACACAAAGTCAAAATTCCCGTCGTAGAATGCGTGCCAGTAAACGTAATGCACCTGGTGCTTCTGCTGGTGCTTCTGTTGGTACACCTAATCACCCATCACCAGGAACAAATAACAATCAACAATCAACTAGTAACCATATCGATACAACTAGATCTCTTTCTACTAATAATAATAATAACAGCAATAATAATAGCGTAGGTAACTCAACGCAAGTATTATTACCATCAACAACAGCAACAGTAGATGGTAATGTTGATCAAACCATAAATGAACAATCACCTACTCCAGATGTATCTGCGATGCATTTTCCTCCTTTAGGAGGTCCTGTCAACAGTAATGGTGATACTGGAGCTACGACGACGATTACAGCGACTAGTACAACGACTACATGGGGACGTGGTCGTGATTTACCTTTTGCTAATGGGTCTACATCATCATTGGCAAAACGGACAAAAAATAAAAATAATAATGAAACGTCTGGGAAAAATATAATTGCATCTTCAACTCCTACTCCTGCTCCTCCTGCTCCTGTTCGAACTTCTACTCCTACTCCCTCCCCTATTACTGCAACTGCTTCTGCTCCTGCAACTGCTGTTCCTGCTCCTGCTCCTACTCTTGTGACAACCGAAGTTGGTAAACGTGTCGAAAGTCAAGCACAACAGCAAGAACAACGTAGTAATACTAAAGAAGGACATACTGGATTACCGAAAGCAGCAGAAACAAGAACGACAACAACAAGTAAAAGTATAACTGGTATGACTAGGACTACACCTAAGTCATACGCTGCAATATTAAGGTCTAGGCCATCCAACAGTACAGTGGGCAAGACTACGGCGACGGTGGAAGTAAATGGAGTTGGGGTGATGGAGAACAGTAGTAGTAAAGATAATGGAAATGGAGGTAATAGTAGTCAAGGAAATGAAAGTGGGAACGGAAATAGGAATGGTGAAAGTGATGGAGGAGGGTTGAATGGTAATGTGAAACAAAATAAACGGCAATCAGTTAGGAGTCGTGGTGTATGGGCTTGTAAACCTGCGTCTGTTGTTAAGCCTGTCGGTGATGTTGCGATGCCTAGTGGTAGAACGAGTGGTGGAGGTGGTTGGAATGTTGTCAATGGAAATGTCATTAAAAATGGGAGTAGTAATGGTATGGGAAGCAGAGGAGGGGACGAAAATGGAAATGCAACTGGAAATTTAGAAGATATTGGTAATAATAATAGTAAAAGTGGGCGACGTAATAATAATAATAATAATATGAATGGAAATGGAGCTTCAACGATTGGCACAAGTGCAGATTGTTCACTTGATAATAATACAAATAATAATACAAATAATAATACAAATAATAATAATACAAATAATAATAATACAAATAATAATAATACGAATACGAATACGAATACGAATACGAATGGAGTAGGTGTTGGAACAGTTTAAGAAAAAGAAAAAAATTATTATATTATTATTACATAAATCTCTAACTTGGAAAATTATTACTATTTTTACTACTAGCCCTTTCCTGATTTTTTTTTTATTTTTTTTTTTCTAGTTGAATGGGCTAAAGTTTGTTTGTTTTAACGCATCGTACACATATTCATACGTATACAACATACCACAACTTTTCTAGTTTAATGGGCTAAAGTTTGTTTGTTTTAACAACGTATCGTACACATATTCATACATATACAACATACAACATACCACAACTTTTTTTTTTTTTTTTTAATGGTTTTCGTATACTTTCTTTTTGGCATGCTCATTGCTTTTATAATATAAAATTTTATTTGATTAATGTTTGTATACAAACAAACCGTTTTCGGTTGGAAGCCATTTTTTAAGAATGAAAGAATGATAATATATAATAAAATTAAATCAGCGCACTAAAGGAGAAAGATGATATACATACATGCATGATATATACATATTTATATATATATACCGTTGTTTATAACTGTAGATTATACATACGGATATATATTAGTAAGTTTGAAGTAAGTCAGACGTTTGTTTACTCAAGAAATAATTAAAGGTAGTGCGATTTAACATTGTTCTGCAACTGATTTAACATGAGGCATGACATCAAGACCAACACGACCATAAACACGATCATATACTTTAGCAATTTCACAACGATTTTGATCAAATTCTTTACCATTTATACTGAACATTTTAACCAATTTAACGACATCAAACATAATACCCTTATGTTGATTTTCTAAACGTTTCATATCATCCGGAGTAACAAAAGGTAATTTAACACATCTAGCTAATTCAACGGCAGCTAAATCGGGCGCTATGATTAAACTGGGTATGTTTAACATGCTTGCCATAAGTGCAACTTGAACTCTACCAGCTAAGACAGCATGAGCACCTTTTAAAACATTTACCCATTGTTCAATCCCAGCTGGTACTCTGACTTGACTTGAAGGTATACTTAATTCTCTTAAATAACGTATGTCCCATGAGGTTTGTGCTATAAAAGTTACATGGTTCGGATATGTTGAATGTATTAATTTCATAATTCTAGAATATCCTTTAAATGCACGCATTGATACTATAATTTTACTTGAATTTGTAAATGATGACGGTAATAATTGAGTATTATGTTGTAATGTTTTACCTAACTTAATATTATCTGATGTCCATAATGTAGGACAACCAGTAGATATAACATTAGTAAAACCGGTATTTCTTATAAGTGTTTCAGTTACACTACCTCTCACTAATAAATCAATAGGTAAACCATTTAATCTTTTAATACTTTCTTGAACAACACTATCTAATTTAAATGTTTTATTAATATGATCAGCATCGTCCTGACGACCATAGATAGATAAATCACCATTTCTTAAATATGTCGAACTGCTGTTTAAATCATGCGGCATTTTTCTTAAAGCTGCACCTAAACCAGTGACAATGACACGAGCGACATTTTCATTTCTTGCAAATTCACGAATGCGATCGATGTACATGACATGAGCAGGGGTGAGATATTCTGCTAATGGAAGATGAACGACTACATGTGACGTGGTGGTAGATGATCGAATTAACGCACGTGCTACACATGTTTCAGCTGAATAATCTATACCACATGTACGTGTCCTACCAGGTGCGAATGTAACAATTCTAGCTGTTGATGCATACTGCCATAATGTATCTACGAATGAAAGTGGTACTGAAGTTTTATTGTAATCTGTTAATGTTACATTGGATAGTGATGGACCGTTATAAAAATGTTCCAGTATATGAAAAAATGCACCTGGTGGTGTTCCTTCCATTATTTGTTTATCATGTAGTTGTGATGTTGATGAGGTTGAGGATGATGAGGTTGATGAGGATGATGAGGATGATGAGGATGATGAGGATGTTGTACGTAAAGGTGATTGCTGTGTTTGATCTATCATTGTGATAGGTGGTTGTATGTTATTAGGTGATAATATATCTTTGGAATTTATATGTATAGAAGAATAATGTGGATGTTGCGTTTTAAATGCAGCTTTGTAAGTTAAACTATGGTCATTTAATTTTTTAATTCTTCCATGTATTACACTTTCCACAACAACCAACCCAGTCACAACAATCAATAAAGCTATAAACAACAGTCGTTTAATCCTCAGTGACAGGACATGACCTCTTTTAATAGATTGGGCGATACCAAATGCAAAAACTGCACCGACGGCTACTGCTAAAAACGGCAATGATTTGGACCATGACTGGGTAGTGAGTGTGGTAGATGTTGAAAGTAGAATAATAATAATAACTGGAAGATTGGTAAATGAATGAATTGCGCAATGTACGAATGGAGCACAAGAAAGTAGTATACCTATGGAAACGTAATGAAAAGTTGAAAGATATATACCCAACTTGGTAATGGCGAATACTGTAGAAGATGAAGGTATTGATAATGTCGTATGGTTATTTAAATGCGAGAATAATGTAAGAATGAATGACCAAGGTAATGAATTTGTAATTAATGATTGATACGTAATATCATGAACAGAAGAAGAGTACATAGTTGATAATGCATATGTTGGTATGTTTTTCTTAGGTGTACCAACGTTGGCAGTAGTTATTGTTGAGTTTGATGTTGATGAGAATTGTTTATATGACATAACGTTACGTAATGAGGATAATAGAACGGGTGTGATTAAATAAGGTAAATTGGAAAATCGGAACTGTGCAAAATGAAAAGAAGCCAGGAGAATAGACATACTGAAGATAAACATTGAGAAAACTGATAAGAATGTAGGGAATAAATGAGGAAACTTATGGTATGATGTAATGAATTTTGTTGATGATAATGTGATAATTGGATCACATACTATAAAAATAATCATAGTCTTTACCACACCCATGCGTACCATACTGATAATAGTGGCGAAAACGGAAAGTGCATGAATGAAACCAAGGAATTTATCTTTACTCATTGATGCACAACGTTTTGAATCTATACGATTGGCAACATATGTAAATAATGTAGATGTTAACGTATGTGATAACAATATATCGGATTCGTATGAAAGAAGATGAGGTGATTTATTCAATAATGAAGTATATAAAATCATGGATATTAATAATAGTGTTGTATATAGCATTAGTGAACGTCGATCCATTGTTGGTTTGATGTTGCTGATTGATGTTTGCTGATTGATGTTGCTGATTGATGTTGCTGATTGATGTTGCTGATGATGATGATGATGATGATGATGATGATGATGACGATGACGATGACGATGACGATGATGGTGCTGTCGTTGTTGTAGGTGGTAAATCGTAATCGAGAATGTGTTCACGTCGTGTCTTCTTCTTTATTACATTACATTGCCCCTGCTAGCTACACTAAAGGAAACATATCCCGATATGAACTGTTTATAATCGGGCCTATTTTACTGTATTCTATTCTGACATTGTTTTCGTTGCCAAAAACAGAAAGATACATCTTATAAAAAATATTTTTGTAATAATATTTTGGATTTTTTAATATTTTTTGAAAAAAGTTGCAAATAGAGTAGAGTCAGAGTAGAGTGTTTTTTATTATAGTGTAATAGTTTCTGTAAAAAAAAAAAACGAATTTTTAAAAACATTGTGATAAAAAGGACGACGTACGTTGTTATTGTTGTCTTAACACATCAACATTCAAAATCATCATCATCACACAGACAGTTAAATATGTGACCCCACCTATTGCTATCCTAACGATTGTATTCATATTTTGTGTATCAACAACAACAAATTTCGTTCAACTACTTTGCCAATCGTACCATATTTGCAGGGCATGTGAGAATACCTAATATATTCAGAAGAAGAGATGAACGTGAATTCATTAACGACTTTAGCATCTAAATATTTTCACCGTACATTACGTACATTAAATGAATCGGAACTACGAAAACACGAAAAAAAACAGTTCCACATTGTTGATAATATAGATTGTCCTAAATATCCGAGCGGAAAGAGTTTAAGAGTTGAAGCGTATAAGAGATGTTTATGATGATTTATACGATATTAAACATATACGAGATGTTGTACAAAGAAGTTTAGGTGTTACTGAAATGCTGAGAATTGCATTTTTGGAAAGACGGTGCAGGTTTTATGTCACTGGAAACGGTTTGGGTCATGGTGTGCTGATGCAAGATGTTGGTTGGCGCAGGTGCTGAACGAAGATGGCCTGTGCGTGGATGCAACATCACGAACCCATGAAAATGATTCCCTTGTCATGGGATGGGATATAACTAATGACTAATTTTATTTAAAAGTATGTTGTTCGTCAACGTCTATTATTTCTAGTAACAGGTGAATAACGACGACAACTGCCTTTTCGGCATTCACGATCACCACGCCCACCATGCCCACTTCTACCATCCGGACATGAACAACCACGACCATTTTTTTTCACTTTTCCTCTACCATAAAATAAAGCACTGTATGAAGAATGGGATTCAACATATCCCGTTGAACGATCTTTTCTTTTTCCTCCATAACGTTTTCTATCACGTTTTCTATCAATTTTATTTTTTCTATACTCTTCATCTCTTGCATCTCTAGTTGCTAAATATTTGAAAAGTTTTCGAAACAACCAGAAAAGTAATAACAAGAAAAGTAGGAAGAAAATAAATGATAAAACTGCAATGACTATGATAAGCCAAATAGGTAATCTATTTTGTATCTTGTTGACAACGACTGCTGTTGCATCTGAATCTGAATCTGAATCTGAATCTGAATCTGAATCTGATTGATCCGGGCATGGCTTAGGACATGTTTCACTGCAAGAAGTTGGACATGTCGATAGACATGGATTCGATTGACATTTGTTGGATATTTGTCTTGATGTTGAAGAGATTATTGGGATACTTGAAGTACGTTGAACGAATAGTATAGTAACTATCATGGATATATATATCATTCGTTTGGCCATGCTTGGAAAAGTAAAGAAGCCAACAAGTTGAGACTTCAAATAATGATGTGATTTGAAAAAGATAAAAACAATGTCACGACGTTGCGATGATAATCGAGAATAAATTATAAAAGTCTCTGTCACGATATTGTGAAGACCCATTGTAAGTCAAAATGAAAGAGCGGAGTGGCGCTGGACAACATATCCCCAGGACATGACGTAAACCCTTGCCATGTCGTTTTTGTTTTTTTGCATTTGTGAAACCATTTTTATTCTTTCATACCGAACTTGGATTTCAAACCTTTTTTGAAATCCAATCTTTATTTTGAAATCATTGGCTTAAAGGAAAATATGATATCATCTTTATGTACGTTTGGTCATGTTGTGAAATGAAAAACGTTGGCGAACTGGGGGCAGTTTGGGAATTACGGTGAGAAGCGCAGTTTCGCCACATGAAAGGCTGGCACACACAACAGTGGAATAGTGTGACAAACACTAAACACCGCAAAGTGTCGACAACGTCACGCTGTCCCACCCGTCCACAACTCCGCTTTACCGTTGTCTCTCGGCGCAGTAGGAGACACAATCGCGTCAAAGAAACTCACAAAGCAGCGCCGGTTAAACAGTGTTATTCAGTCCTTAGCCCAGCATTCCGTTAATTTCAAGTTTTGACCTCTATGACGAATTTTGGCCCATGGCATGATGAA
>JAULBU010048428.1:0-13283 GCA_032358235.1 Odonthalia washingtoniensis | reverse complement strand
TATGGTATGACCAAAGGTTGAGTAAATGTACAAGCAATTACATTAATCAAGCATTAAGTATGTAATTACGAGATAGCTGTAAAAGGAGACACCCTAACGGGTCCTCCAGAGCACTAGTTCCCCACTCTACCTATTTTATCTTGCTGCGAAGCATACTGGTGCATGATACGATAATTTTCGGGAAGTGCCTGCATTTCGAGTATATATTCTGTGTCGGGGGACTCCCCCTCTTGGAGACATCATCGGGCAGAAGTGGATGCATTAGACCGGAAATCCATGGTACTTGTTATCATGCCATAACCGTCGGTAATTCAGCACAACGTTAATTATCTGTCCTTTTGAAGATTTACACAAGTTGATTGTTTTAATCTTCAAAGAAGCCCAGTGTCAACATAATCCACACAAAAACATTAAATGTCTTTGTGATGGAAATTTTCCATCACCAAATTAACAGCGATGAACAGTTCTGAAAAAGTTGTGACAAATGTAATGACAGTCCGTACTATAAGCAAGGTGCACTGGTGTAGACAATATGGCACTGATCGCTGGTGCATTTCAAAAAATTTTAAAAAATGTTTTTTAAAATTTTGTGTCTTATAATATATATATTATAAGACACGTTGGTCATCAGATGACGATGACAGATGATTCAGAAGAGAAAAGAAGGGACGCCGTCGCCGGCATCCAACGGAATGTTTTCAACCACAAAACTGAAAATAATTTACAAAATTCAATTTTATTCTTTTTCTTCTCAACAAATAAAACCCACACGAACTAAATCAAACGTTTTTAGTTTTACAACAGAACAAAATTGCATTCTCTCATTCCACAGCCGTTAACAACAACTTTTTACCTCTTACTTTATCCTTCTTTCCGTCGCCACTCTCCTTTTTCGGGTTCATTCTTTCTTCTTCCGATAACTACCGCAACCATGCCGCCGAAGAACAAGTCAAAGAAATTCCGCGAGGCCCAGAAAGTGGCCGAAGCCGAGAAAACCAACGGTTCTCCAAGCGCGACGCCTGCCAAAACACCCGAAGTGAAACCAACCACGAAGCGGAAAACGACTACACGCAAGTCGAAAAGGAATTTAGATGATTCAACTTCAACCATTACTAAATCCTCTGCTGGACAACAATCAGTAGGGGATGGTCACAGTGAGACATCAGCAGCGGACATGATGGCCATGACAGCAACCGGAAACCTTGAATCAGTGTATGGAGCACGCGATATTAAGATTGGAGCATTTTCTTTAAACTTTCATAACAAAGTACTTATCGAAGATACATTACTTGAGATGACGGTTGGTAGACGGTATGGTCTTATAGGTAGCAATGGATGTGGTAAATCTACATTACTGAAAGTTTTAGCAGAACGTTTAGTGCCAATACCCGCATATGTTGATATTCATTTATTAGCTGAAGAAGCACATCCTACCGAAGATACCGCTTTGGAATTCGTTATTAACTCGGCTAAATTTGAAGTGGCCAGATTGGAAGCCCAGGCTAATGATGTTTTGACTGAAGAAGGTCCCGAAAGTCCTGTTTTACAAGATATTTATGAGCGTTTAGATGAATTGGATGCTGACACCTTTGAAAGTCGTGCAAGTACCATTCTTGTGGGTTTGGGATTCAATTCGAAAACAATACACAAGAAAACTTGTGACATGTCTGGTGGATGGATAATGAGAGTTGCTTTATCAAAAGCGTTATTTTTACAACCTACGATGCTATTACTTGATGAACCAACAAATCATTTAGATTTGTCAGCATGCGTATGGCTTGAACAATATCTTGCACAATACAAAAAGATTCTAATCGTTGTTTCTCATTCACAAGATTTCTTAGATGGTGTTTGTACCGACATTATGGTTATGCAGCAGCAAGGCTTAAAATATTGGGGTGGTAATTATTCAACCTACGTCAAAACTAGGTCTGAACAAGACACAAATCAAATGAAGTTGTATAAGAAACAACAAGATGAAATTAAACATATTAAACAATTCATCGCCAGCTGTGGAACATATGCAAATTTAGTGAGGCAAGCTAAATCGAGACAAAAACAATTGGATCGTATGGTTGAAGCTGGATTAATTGAAGCACCATACATTGACCCTGAATTTAAATTTTCATTTTTGGGTTGTGGAACATTGGCACCGCCTTTGATCAGTTTTTCAGATGTCGCATTCTCATACTCTGGGTTTGTGCAAGATTACCTATACTCTGGATTAAGTTTTGGAGTGGATGGAGAATCCAGAATTTCACTGGTAGGTCCTAATGGTGCTGGTAAAAGCACACTTTTGAATTTAATGGTTCATGAATTATCCCCCGTAGAAGGAAGTGTGTCACATAAATCTGGATTAAGGATTGCAAGATATCATCAACATTCGGCAGATCAATTAGATTTTAAAATGACACCTGTGGATTACATTCGTAACAAGTTTCCCAAGTTGCACGGTGATTTACAAGGGTATCGTGGAGAAGTCGGAAGATTTGGAATTACGGGAGAAGCTCAGTTAAAACCGATTTCTCAATTAAGTGATGGTCTTAAATCTAGATTGGTATTTGCGGAAATCGCTATAGGAAAACCACATATCTTGTTATTGGATGAGCCTACAAATACACTTGATATGCAAGGAATCGATGCCCTCGCTGAAGCCATCAAGGCATTTGAAGGTGGTGTCGTACTTGTTTCTCATGATTTCAGATTGTTGTCACAAGTCGCCGAGGAAATCTGGGTCGTTGAGGATGGAGTGAACAAGTGGGAAGGCGATATTATGTCGTACAAGAAATATCTCAAGAAGGGTATGCTTTTCTAAATTAAATGTTTATGACAGTTTTGTTTTGTGTTGTAACTTGTTTTTCTTTACTTTCTCTGTTTTTGTTGAATTGTTTTTGGTGTAGTGAAAATGGTATTCTTTTTATCTTTTTTATTCTGAAGGGAAGAGAGACAAACTGCCTTCTCAACCTTAGCACCGGTAGATGTAGAAAAATAAAAAGGAGGTGAAAGCAAACATTTAACTGGACGATGAAGTAGTCCGTAGTTCACTGTTATTATTACTATTACTACTACCAGAAGAACGAAGTTGATGACGATGATATTGTTGCTTACTAATATTTTTACCACTGACAGCATCAGTTCGACGACCATCGTCACTGGTTCTATCGGTCATAGTACTATCACCTTCAGCTTCGCCTTGATTATCATCAATTTCAATAGTGTTTCCAATGTCGACACGACCATTTAAATTCGAATGGCTAGGATGTTTTGAAGCAAATGCTTGAGCGGCATGTATTAATCGATTCATTTGACCTAATGCTTTCCCTTGATCTGCTATTAAACGATGTAACATTCCGAACTCTTGCTGGGATAAACTATTGTGAGCACGTAAACGAGCTTCTCCGCCACCAATAACTTCTGATATATCTAACTGGAAGTTTTGTAATGCTGATACGGTAACTGATTTAGGAATGGCTCTTAACACTTCAGTTTTATCTTCAAGTTTACCAACTTTTTGTTGTGCTTGTTGTGGCTGCTCCTTCGGTTGTTGTGAAGGTTTAGGTTGAGTATTCAAAAGTTCAACATCAAGTGCTTTTTTCTGATTAGCGAGATCACGAGTAACTGTTACGATTTCTGAAATTAGATTACATAATCGTTCATTCAGTGGTTCTAATACAGTTTGAGCAGCTTCTAATGCAGCTTTCACAGCAACTGCCGTAATCGCTTCAGCACTAACTTTGTCAACAGTTGCACTTCCATCTACCACCAAATTTCCTAGGTCTCCTGTTTCTCCTTCTTCTTCACCTTGCTGATGCTGACCACGACGTACTACTACTTCCTTGTTTGATTTGCTATTGGCATTCTTGGCGGGTGGTGACATTGAAGCAGATGGTGAAGAAGGGTAACGAAGAGTTGTGAATACTTCAACCTCATCACGGAATGTTACAGATGGTCTCCTTTTACCAGATGCCAATAATGCACTACCATCATCAATATTATTATTTCCATTTGATTTTTCTCCATCCGTATTACTTTTTGCTTCTGTCACAATCACTCTTCGTTTTTTAGATCCCGCGGTATGAGTGGTACCGTTTTTATTACTTTCAAGCCTTCTTTTCTTTCCGACAATGTTTGTAATGGCATTGCCTGTATCATCTGAAGATGATGAAGGTGAAGATTGTGTACTTTTCTTACGTTGCTGTTGAGACACAACCGGTGCTCTGGTTCTTTGCTGCTGCGCTTGAGTACGAGATACAGTCGATGACTTGTTAGCTACAACTGCAGATGGATCGGGTTGACGAATGTCACTGATGATGTTCATTTCATCATCATTCACATCATTCGTTTTTGCCCTTGCGGGTGATAGTACATGAGTGACAAGTTGAAATTTCTTTACTTGGTGTTTTCCTTGAAGTGAAACTGCGCGTGAACTTGAACGACGTGTCGTCGTGGTAGGCGAGGATACGATGTTTGGGGTTGATTCTGATGATGATGAGGAGGATGGCAGCTTGTTGGCCTTCTTGTTCGGAGAGGAAGATGTATTGTTAAGACGTGGGTCGGATCGCGGACCGACGGTGTTCTTGCGAATGGCACGTCCTGACGTACGACGTTTGCGAGCTTGTGCGGAGGCTGTGGTGGATGAAAGCGATGACGGTGATAGCACGGGTGTAGGTGAAGAAGAACGAGCTGGAGAAGTAGTTACTGTTCGAATTGGTTTGGATGACGTGGGGACTGGTGTTGGTTCAGGTGTGGTGACTGGGGAGGATAGCTGTTTAGTAGTGGTCTGTTGAGGTTGTTCTTGAGGAGATTCAGAAGGTGGTGGAGGTGGTGATGGGGGATCTCTGTCATTATCAGGGTCGATATCAAGGTGTTGTTCAATATCTAGTTCATCATTCTTGATGAGCAAAACCTGGTTTTCAACATTCGGTGTTACGAAAACAGCTTGTTTAACTTTCTGTTCATCTTCTCCTTCTTTAGCTTTATTATTGTCAGCATCCAACTCAACGACATCAGGTGTAGACGAACGACGGGAAGCCCTGGTTTTTGATTTCGACAACGTACCTACATTCTTTCTGGAAGGGGTATTATTAGTGGTAAAGTTAGTAGATTTGACCGATTTGCGAGCTGTAGATGTTGTTGGCTTGGACAGTTTCGGGGATGATGCGGCGTCCGAGAGGGAGGGCGTGGGTGGGAGATCGGACAAACGAAAAATGTGCTTGCGTGTGTCCATCGTCCATATGGAGTTATCATCTAAGATGACAGTAAACTTGCACGGTAGTGATACGGATTCAACTCGGCCGCCGTAAAATTCTTCATAGCCATCGAACCAAATGTCGACGCGTTGATTCACACCGGGCAAAGGTTGCTGGTGGTGCATGTCTCCTTTTAAATATAGATTTGGGTTCCCTATAGATTTTTAAACGACTATTTAAGGGGTAGGGTTACAATCGTAATAATTTCTTTTAGAGGGTGCGAGTGGTGAGTACGAGTATGGGTGAGTATAGGTGAGTAGGTTGACTATTAAGAACTGAGATGAAGAAACGGGATTTAGTGACCGACCGACGTAACTCAGCTCTGAAGCTGAGCAAGAAGGCTTTCCCGATTTGCTTTTCTGGTTTGCTTTGTATCCGTTTTGTTTATACTGCTGTTGAATAGAGAAGTTCCTGTTTTATCATAATTTTTTACGGACAAATACTTTTTACAAACGTCCTTTGGCGCGCGTTACCATTTTGCGCCGTTTTCGACCATTTTCTTCTTATTTCCCTTCCCCTACCTACCCTGCTGAATTAAAACTTTACGGGCGCGCACGTCACTTGTCATCCAATCACACACGAACACCTGTTATTGGCAAATTTCCCACATTCGAATACGTGTCACTGAATCAACTCTTGATTAAAATGACCAAACAAAACAAAATGTGCACATCAGGGCCCAGCGTGAATCGAACACGCGACCTATCGATCTGCAATCGATTGCTCTACCACTGAGCTACGAACCCTTGAGGTGTTTGAGCACGAATGTAATATTTGAATACATTCTCATACTAAATTTTTCACGATCAGTATGGGAGTATCTTATCTAAGGCACAAATTCTCAATCCCCCCCCTAATTCACCCCTAATTCACCCCTAAAACTCCTAAGTAAGGCGCTATCCTACCATATGGTCCAGTATTTCACCTTCTCCAACACTGGTCGTGGAATTTCCCATAATAATATTATGAGATGTACAGTAGCGGACGGCGGAGCGGCCACAACTCCATCCTACTCGTAACCAAACGAAAGCAAATTGAAACATGAAAACAAAACTCCCATATCAGGGTAGGACTACAGTACAGTAGAAAACGGCTTCAGCCAATAACGAACCACCACGAAAAAAATGAACACAAGGTGCAATGTGCCCCGATTAGTTGCCACTTCTTCTGGCCCTGAACTTTTTTTTAAAATTTTGAAAAAAATAATTTGAAAAAAATAAAACTGTAACTGTGCCAATAGTAATGGTAGAATCTAGAGTCTACCAAAAAAAAAGTATGAGATTTTTCATGGCCATACAGCGCGAGACATTCGTCCTCACTTTTTGAACAAGGACAAAACGATATGTCCCAATATCTTGTTCATCGACACTTTCTTCTCCATGAATGCGTAAAACACAACTCTATACGACGAAATACTGCTCACTTCACCACAAATCCATCGCTACCACCCCCGTTGCGGTTGTAAATGTTGTTGTCTCCTTCATTGCTATGGACTCCATCCCACATAATGAGCCTTGTCAAGAACAACAAGATAACTCTGTCGATGAAGATGAAGATTATTTACTTGAGGAAGCCATGAACAGATCCTTATGTATTACGAATTTGGAAAAATATGAAATTGCAGAAGCAATTACCGCTAGCATTCTTTCCCATGATGAAGAAGAAGCATTTGCATATTACAGACAACAATTTGTCAATAAGTATTCTTATGTCGCCTCATCGCCCTCATCTTCTTATGTCGCCTCATCGCCCTCATCTTCTTATGTCGTCTCATCATCATCATCATCATCATCATCATCATCATCACCCATTCCGACTGAGCTACCGCCATCTCAACCCCCACCCTTAATTCAACAACAGAAAAAAAAAAAACATCCTTTGCCATCATCATCTAATGCTGCTACTAAATCATCAAACTCTTCTTCATCAGTGCATAATCGTCCTAAAAGGAACCGTCGTTCCCGCCGCTTGACGTATGCAACACTTCCTTTTGTCGAAGACATATCACCTTCCCCAACGAATAATGTAACGCGTAACTCACTACGCTCAATGAGCCATATCCCAAAACTTTCATCTACTCCTTTACATATGTCCACCTCTGCCTCTGTTTCAACGCCATCCAGGTTATGGATAAGTGGAGCACCAAAATCTAAATCAGATGCCAAAGCCCGCACTTCCAAAGCCACTCCTATGCTTCCAGGACAGCTACCTGTAGTCCGTTCCCATGTGAAGAATGAATCATCCAACAACCACCGTGACTCACCACGTACACGACATGGTGCACCATGTACACGACATGATGCACCACGTAAACGACGAGGACAAAAGTTTGAAAAGTTGTCAAAACACACTCCCCCCCGTCTATTTCCATCCCTATCACATTCTTCATCCTCTGTTTTAGAAACATCAAAACCTAAACCATCTATAGTGTATCGCAAAGGCAGGATACGTCAGACATCTCGTAAAGCTACTGTCCAGCCGTCCACCGCCATCAACATGAAAATCCGTCCCGCTGTTATCAACCATCATCTTCATCATCATCAACATTCACTCGAAACGGTTGCACCTACTTCTCCATCTGCTCACTCATCAACATTTCAGATTTTTTCTCCAACCCAAGGACAATCTTGTTCTCCTCCTCCTACCAGTACTCCTAATCACAACATTACTGGAACAAACATTGGTACAAATTCAACAGCATCTATTTATTCTATTCCTATATCACAACAACAGCAGAAAAAGCAGACGTTGGGAGATAAGGACGTAGTAATTGACGGTCAGAATGTTGCAGGTGCATATGGCGATATATCTGGCAGTGATGTTTTAAATCTAAGAACCAAATTTTCATTCCACGGAATTGAGATTGTATTACAACATTTTAAGAAGTGTGGTAAAAAAGCTGTGGTATTTTTACCGAAAAATATACTATTTTCTTTTGGACAAAATAATAAAGACGTTGTTAAAAAAATTGAAGGGCTTGGTAAGGAAGGATTTGTAGTATTCACACCTTCTGGTACACATGATGATCATTTTATATTAAATTATGCATATAGTCATAGATTGGATATTGTTTCTAATGATCGTTTTAGAAAAGAAGTTGGAGAACAAGCTTGTCATGGAGATCAAAAAAAATTAGATGATTTTTTAAAGGAACATCTCATTCCTTTTGCTTTTGTAGGTGATGAATTCTTACCGAATCCAAACCCTTCCAGACTTGTTCGTGAAGGTCATTATGGCCGTCACTAGTTTTTTTCTTCTTCCAACCTTTACTGGTAATTTTTTATATATGTTTTAAACCCATGTTTTAAAATGTGATTTGGTTGTGAGATTTGTTTGTTTTGAATGAAAGCGTGTCCGTCTGTTATAAAGTGTCCTTGCATCTGCCTGGAGATGACATGAAATTATGATTGTTCAAAAAGGGATGGTTGTTTTATCATTTTTATTCAATCAACATGATGAAATGGCTCCGTCAAGTTAAAAACATGATGGAACGCGAGGTATTGAATAAGTAGATGTTATCAACGGAATCATATTTGCAGAGATGAGCAAGCAAGTTGGACACATTCAAATCAACATGGTACATTGCCTTTGCTGATGCCGCTCTCATTAGCTCGGTTCCAGGGTATCTACTTTATGGAAACTAGTAACAAAAAGATAATTGCAACTTTACCTTCTGCGAGGGAACGCGTAACGGAGTATCACCATCCTTAAAAAAAAAATTTCGTGTTCCCTAGACAGGCAGACTTGTCATAAAATTGAATCAGTAACCAAGGCTGTCACCAATGAATAAGAATTGTGGCCAACTTTTTATCTGCCCGATCACGCAAAGTGATGCAGGCATGGCAGCCAATCAAAGTGAGTATGGTTTTCATACGTGTCTGTACGTGTATAAGAAAACAGGGAAAAGAGATGATGATCTGGGCAGAATCTGATGTGGATGTGATGTGAAATTTTAATAACAGATTTTACCTTAAAACAAATAAAAATCAACATATTGTCAAAGTGCATCATTTTTATCGTCGATCGCCACATCTTTTCCTCGCCCATTATGTTATTCCATTAACCTTTCCTCTCTGGAGATCAGATGCCGCTCCGACACCTGACCCATTCTTCGCCTTCGTTTTCTCTTTTCCCTTTCTGTTGTTTTTTATTTAGTTCATTCAGTCTTTCTTTCAAATTTATTACTCTCACACGGTCTATCCACCAGTTGACTAGATAAGAAAAAAGTTGAAAAAGTTGAACCATTATGGCTCCGAAACATGCGTTCATCCCAACGATTCCGGGCAGTGCAGCCAAAGGCACATCGCTTGAAAGGTCGACCACAACGACGATATCCAAATGTATGACATCAGTAATTTCCGCGAGCAACTCCAACAGACAATCGAACGTAACGCCTGGATTATGTCTACAAACTCCCCATCAATCAACCGCATCAACTCCACAGGCTCCACCACAGGGGTTAGGTGCACCACCATCTAGAATCCTAGTTCTTTTCAACAATGAAGATCTTCGTACAATTGATAATGCAGCACTTTCATCCGCGTCGGCGGATTCCAAACGTACGCATCAAGGAACACTTATCCCTGCAATTCTTCCATGTACATCATCATCATCATCACAACAACAACAATATGTCAAGGGGTTATCGAATGAGATTACGAAATTAGGATCCACTTTGATTCATTTATCGGATTTGAATATGGTTGTAACGATATGTGAGAAACTAAATTTACAAGCTGTTTACATGAACAGAGCAATGACTAAAAAAGGTGCGTATATACAAAAACAACTAGAAAATGTATTAAAAAATAAGAACAATAAAAAATCCATAGATGTATATGCATTTTGGTCTGGGAATACTTTATTCACACCCACTAAACAACACATGCATTGTCACTCTAAATCCACACACAACCCAAAATGTTGTTCTTCTAAGAAAGAATCTCGTACATCTTTTATAGATGTATACACAGATGTATTGAAACAGCCAATTGGTGAAATTACAAATATAGTAAACGCTCCTGAAACACTACCGAAGTTACCAGTTGCTGCCACTGCATTCAACACGAAAATGTTGGATCAACAACAATCAGCGCAAAGTGGGGTTGGTTCGGTACAAGCATTGAAAGTGTTGAATAATGTTTTGAGTGATAAGTACAAAGAAACTTTGGGGATCACAAAAGGTATGGACGCTGCGGTAGTGCTTAAGACGTATTTGGATTGTGGAAGTTTGTCTTTACGTATGGTTGCGAATCGTGTTTCGGAGGTGATGGGTGAATTAAAAGGAAGAACGTTTTCAGAACTCGTTTGGAGAACTTATGTTTCCTTCGCTGCTAATGGTGCCGTTGGTCTCACAACAGCTTGTCGTTCCACTGCTGGATACGCGTAAATAAATGTGTTTTTTGGTTTTTTTTTTGGTTTTTTTTCCTGTAAAATCATTTGTTAAAATCCCCGTAAATCACTTTTTTAAAAATAAACTCAAAACCCAGTGTCACGTTGCAAACAACTTATAAATAATAAAAAAATAATATAACAACAAAAAACGAAAATGATGTGTGGTTCTTATTTGTGATGAAAATGAAGAAGGGATAGTCCTTTTCCATGATGCTTATTCTGAGGTTGTTTACTTCCCTTCTTGGAGACGGCTTGTCCGATGAAATCATCATCGGGTGGCGCTTCACCTACTTGGCCGAATGAAGTAATTTCTTCTAGTCCATTCATGACATAAAGAAGTTGTGCAAAATCTTCGCTTATGCACGACAGTTCAGCTTCACTTTTCCTTCTTCTCAACATTGAACCACCCTTGCTTTGTTTAGCTTCTGTACAAAGTACAGTCCATTCATCCACAGGCTTAACTTGGTCATCTGTTTCCTTCTTTTCATCCGGTATAAATGCTTCAAATGCTTCAAGAAGAGGACGAATGCATGGTACTGGATCGACCTTTAATTCTTTCAACAGACCTGTATCTGATTGAACGATGTTCTCAACAGCTTGAGAAATATCTGTGAATCTCTTCATTGCACCTAAGAATATATCACATATAACATTAATATATACATCATGCTTATTGAAAGTTTTCAAACTATTCAATAATACATGAATAATTTCATTGTCATTCTCACACATTAATTCAAATACACTCTCTTCATCCAAAGATAAAATTATTTCCTTAACGACATCAACAGCACCCATTCTCATCACACCTACAGTATCATTATTGTCCTTATCGACGACTTTAATAATCTCAACTAAATTCCCCCAAAAGGGTGTAAGTGCTTTTCCTAATATACGCATATCAGCTCTGGATGGTGACAGTCGATATGTTGCGTCACCAAGCCTCCAAGTTTTCAGAATGTCAGTAACAAGTTTCAAAGCGGGTACGACGATATCCTTTTTTGGGGGTTCGTCAGTGCTTAAAGCAATGCTCCAAATTTGTGTAATTGGTTTAGGATTGAAAAATGGGTCTAAATCACGTTTTGCATCATTGAATACAGAAGCTGTTACAATGCCTAATACAGATGCATACTTTCCATCAGTACGTTCATCAATATCTTCATGTTTTAATTGTAAACATGCTGCTCTTGAAGCTATTTCAGACATGACTTGGCAACTATTAGCTAATCTTTCTTTAGTCCTTTTCGCTTTACTTTTCCTATTATTATTACCATCAATATTTACAATATGATCATCACTTGATGAAGATTTAGATGTTGGTGTTTGTGCTGATTGTGAAGATGTTGATGTAGTTGGTGTTTGTGTTGATTGTGAAGATGTTGATGTAGTTGGTGATGTTGCTGAATCAGTACTATCTGAACTAGTGTTACTTGAATTGTTACTATAACTATTATTATTATTATTATTAATATTGTTATTATTCATATTATTTTGACATTCTAGATAATCTTGTACAGCATTTTCAAAAGCATTTACTAATTTAAGCATGATATTAACACAGGATAATGACACAGCGCCTCTTTTATGAGCTGGTAATAAATGTGAATTATTTCTTGATGGAAAAGCTTTAGAGCCAATGAATCTCGGCAATAAATCAACACACGCATTGACGTCAATATGTCTTACAAGTGCTGAAATAAGTTCTGTACGATATAGAGTACAAGCTGTTATTCTAGGATGTGAAAATAGTAAAGTTTTAAAAACATCTGCTATGTACGTAGCATGTGCATTATCTAAATAACCAGTTTTAGTATCAATAAAAACCGAAGCCATTCTTTTAATTAAATCAGGTTGTGATATGATATAATCTCTTATTTCATGTGCTCCATACCTGATTAATGATGATACTATCCATGCGTCTTTCAACCTTGCACGTGCTTCGTGCGGTGATATTCGTGATGGTATTAGTGGGGGTGGTGGTGTACATAAAATTTCAATTAAAGGTGGTAGAAGTGCTGTTGAATCAGATGATGATGATGATGTGGATGATATGAGATTGCTTGACGAAGAATTGTTAGTTGAAGTGAGAAGGTCTGTAAGTGCGGATACTTCATGAGATGTTGGTGGATGTTCTAATGATGATAATTTAGAGATAAGATCTTTTGCCGACTGTGCTTTCAACCTTTGACGACGTGATAATTTTTTAGGTGTCGGTGGTGCCGGACGGCCGCCACTGCCATCATTTGAAGATGGGGATTTACTGGAAAAAGGGAAACGAGTTTTTGTCTTTAATGCTATGTACGGTTGCCTGATAATATTTGCGTTCAATTTTGATGACTTTCCTGTCGCCGCTACGGTTGTTGGTGGTGATGATGGTGCTGGTGATGCTGGTGATGCTGGCGCGGCTGGCGCGGCTGGCGCGGCTGGCGCGGCTGGCGACGGTGGTTGTGACTGTTTTAACTGTCGAAGAAATTGGATTCCCATGATTGATAAAGGATTGCTGATATATATAATTTTGGTTTGGATTGTTCTTTTTCCTCCCTTTTTTCCCAAAAGGTCGGTTGTGTTGGATGGACGTGAAATTTTGCGAACAATTTGTTTATCGAACAAACGAATTTGGAACGAGTGGACGCACAGGAG
>JAULBU010048417.1:0-13289 GCA_032358235.1 Odonthalia washingtoniensis | reverse complement strand
CAATAAAAATCAACCCGCTGGTGCTGGCACTGGTGAGTGGGTGTTTATTGGAAATGTAAAGGTCAAGCAAAAGGCGAAGTGGGAAACAGTCATTAAGAAGTGGAGCAGAAAGTATCTGATCGACAAAGACAAAGATGTCGAGCAATGGGCCAGACTTCAACGTCGCATGGTTATGCTGCCAAGAAACATGTTCTTGCCAACTGATATGGAAGTCGAAGATTCCGAAAAGGAAAAGACGAAGATCGACGTATGGTTCTATCTTGACACTTCAGGATCATGTTGGAATTTGAAGGATCGCTTCTTCGAGGCAGCACTCAGTCTGCCTACAGAACGATTCAATGTACGTCTTTTCTGCTTTGATACAAATGTCGAAGAAACTACCCTCGAAAGCCGCAAGGTATATGGTGGTGGTGGTACAGCGTTCGATATTCTCGAATCCGAAATTCAGAATGAACTCAACAAGGGGGGCGGCACCAAGAAAACACTTGATGGCAAAGAAGTGCCAATGATTACGAAATATCCCGAAGCTGTATTCGTAATCACTGACGGATATGGCAATAACGTCAAACCAGAAAAACCAGACAACTGGTATTGGTTCATCACTGAAGGTGGCGTGAAGACTTACATCGACCGAGAATGTAACTTTCATAACCTGGGCGACTTTGAGTAAGCGAAAACCACTATGGACTTCACAGTATTCGACCATAGTGAGCATATGACAGCGCTTACTTGGTTAGGTCGTAAAGACTGGATGCTCTATAAAGACATCCCAGCCCAACGAGCCATCAGTGCTAAACCTCGTAAATTGGTACTCAAGCCTAAGCAACCTGTTGCTCCTGGGCCTGAGTCGCCAATTGTTGTCAACGATAAAGAATTCAACCGACATCCCGCTGAAATGTGGGATGTGTTGCGGGAGATTGTGAATGTACTTGAGTTCGATGTTGTGGGAACACTCTGGTACAACACCCTAGCTAAAGCCTTGGCAGGCGGGCCAAAAATTTTCCGTCCAACACCATTGCAGTGTGAAGCACTACAACACGCTGAAGCCCGTTATGCTTTCAAAGACTACAAACAACCATATCCAGTAATCACTTTGGAAATACCAGAAGAATATCGGCAACAACTTCAACAAAAGTACGGCATTGATGAATCGCCTCGATATGTTCTTGTCAATCATGACGACAAAAATAGATTCATTACAGTGAGTGCCTTCTACAACAAAGGAAACATCATTACGCATATTACGCCTGATCGGGCTGAATATGCAACAATTGAAGAAAGTCTTGTTCGAAATCGTGATCGCCGTCAAGATGACGTGCAAGAAGTCGAGGCTGGTCGATTTTTGATGCCCGGCAATCCAGTAGTTCAAGGCAGCACTGAAGGTGAATTCGATGCTGCTGAAAACGTGCAACGACTTGGCGTCAATTTTGCCATGATGATGTCACTGTATACGGTAAAAGTGGCCGGACCCTTGGATGCTAAAAACTACAAGATTTGGCAACAAGAAGCAAGAGCAATTCGAAGTGGTGGAATTCCAACCAATAAGGCAGTAGAGGCACAGAAAAAACTAGCTGCTGCTATGCACCTCATTCAATTTGACCAGAAGGTTGAATTTTATGACGAGGTTGAAGAACAAATTGAAGTGGCACAGGGAGTCGATATTGAAAGACTGCACAAGTCACCTCGATCTCACTGGCGACGTGGGCATTTTGCAATGCAACCTTTTGGAATCGGTCGGCGTGAGCGAAGAATGATTTTCCGCAAACCAGTTTTGGTTCGAGCCAAATACTTCCTGGGAGATATCAAAGATGCCAGCGTAACCTATACAATTCATCCTGGCCGTACCAATCACCAACCAGCACCACCGCCAGAAATGTTGGTCAACACGCCATCGCAGTTGCCACCACCAGAGCCAAGACTGAAGGTAGGGCAACGAATTGAAATCATCCAAGCAGAAGAATGTCCTGTTGTGCCTGGAACTCAAGGCAAAGTCACAAAAGTGGTCGATCTTGGATCAAACATGGTCCAGATCGACGCCGTAACTGGTGATGGGCAAAGGTTTTCACTCATTGCCCCTCCAGACGAATTCAAAACTGTTGATTGATGTACAACACAAATATTCTGTGGTATAGTGGGACACGGAGTGAATCGTGTCTAAAGATGAACAACAGATTTTGTCCCCAGAATTCCTAGACATGAAAGACATCATGTCTAGGCAGGAAGACCTACATCCTGAGCTTGTGCCTTTCATCGAAGATACTTCAATCGGCAAATGCCTCAAGCATCCCTTAGTCATTAGCCTGTTCTACCAGTCTGGTATGAACGCTATGCTAAATGCTCAATACAAAGCCAAACTCGAATATATCGAGCGAGCAAAAACACAAAAAAACTGGTCCAATTATATTTGGATTCACGAACGTCCTTATCGACTAGATAGGTTCTCAGAGATCGAAAGTGAACTATCAGACCAAGAGTATTGGGAACTTTTAGGAAGCATTTGGTCCGATAGTGAAAATCTATGGCAGTACGGGGATAGCCTGGGCTGGCTTATCAATAGGGATCGTCCTGGTCGTGAATTCATGATGGATGAACACGAGAAAGAGTTCTTGGCAAAACTACCTGATGAGTTCACAATCTATCGTGGGCATCAAACCAAAAATCGCTTGGGATATTCTTGGACATTAAGCTATTGGCAAGCTAAATGGTTTTCTAAACGCTTCAACCAAAAAGGCCAAGGAGTCGTAAAAGCTAAAATCAAAAAGGAACACGTTGTTGCTGCACTATTGGGCCGCAACGAATTTGAAATTGTTGTTTCTCCTGAACACTTGAAAATCGAGACGGTGAGAAAAACCACAAAAAGACCTGAATGGTTAGAAACACTGAAAGAAGAATTTCAAAACATCTTTTCAGCAGGTCTAGGACGACAGGGCTTTTATTCTGTGCATGGTCCTTGGCATTGGGAGAAAGTTGAAAAGAACGCTTTGATCTTGGCGAAGCAAACTCCTGGTGCTGATAAGCTGGTGTCGCAGTTATTTGCTTTAATCCACGACACAAAACGACAAAACGACGATGATGACCCAGAACACGGTCATCGTTCAGCGGCATACGCAGAAAAACTTTTCAAACAAGGAAAGTTGGACATCAATGAAGGCCAACTCGCCGTGTTGATGGAAGCCTGTAAGTTCCATAACGATGGACAGATCAGCGACGACCCTACCATTGGAGTTTGCTGGGACGCAGATCGTTTGGACCTGACAAGGGTTGGTGTTATTCCTAACCCGGAATTGCTTTCTACACAGGCCGCAAAAGAACTTCTTTGGAGCATTTAAGATGAGTCGAACTTTGCTGGAAGAACATGTTTCAAAATCAACATATGATTTTCTTCGTGACCAATGGCAGCAGAGCGTTAACAATTTGTTCAATGGCATCCGCCGACCACTGGAAAATCAAACTAATGATGAGTTGGTCGAGTTCGCCAATTGGTACAAAATGATGCTTGCAGTAGCAAAGACTTTTGGGAAACAGCCAGGGAGATTTCTAACGAAAACGAAGTCAACCGCCTGCAAAAAATGCTTGTGAAGGCAGGCATTTATTTTCCAATTCCGAAGGAAAGTTGAAAATGGCTAACTACGGTTGGACAAAAACTCAAAAACCAATGAAGCCTGAACAAATCACGGCTATGTTGAACGAACTGAATGCTTCTCTATTCAAGGGAAACCTTCAAATTGAATATCATTTGTCCACACGAGAAAATCCTGGGTGGGGACCGCACACTTGGTTTCTGAGCTATCAGTCAGAGGGGCAAGTGTGGGCAAGTAGAGTTTGCTGGCTAAAAACTGGTCGTACCTTTGAAATGAGACACGGTGGCGGCGCACAATTTGCATGGTGGATTGATACAGCGATTCTTAATGAGGTTGCCGTTCGATTCAATGGCACTATTGGCGACGACGGCATCAGCAACAAGTGGAAAGGCAAACCGGGCAAATTCAATAGCTTAGCCAATTATTTGGATCGAATGTGGAATCACGTCGAAGACCCAAAAATTAAAGCTGAAATACACAAATTGGAACTTGATTATATTCCCAAGGAATTTCATGAGGAATTACAAGACAAGCCACAGGGAATTTTCTCTGGGATTGGCAATCTGTTGACTTTACAAAGTCCAGATGAAAGAGAAGAGGCCCTTGTGATCGCACAAGGGCCTCTCCCAACAAACCAGCCAGAAGGTGTTTAGCATGCCATCGAAATCAGCGCTGATCGAACAAGTGGCAAGCCAAATGATGAAAGGTGGTCGTCCAGGACGGCTTGTTGCTACAGATAAACAAAAAGAGGACTTTCAGTTGCAGCACGAAAATCATATTTCTTGGGCGATTAACAATCTTCCTCGAAGTAGTGCTGCGGTGCCTGCCGTTGTTGTCAAGTGTCTTATCAAGTACAACAACGGTCGTGTATCGGAGTTTTGTAGAGCTTTGCGCAATGGCTTGTTTCAAGGCCAAGACGATCCTGCATTTCTACTGTGGAAGTTTTTGCAAAAGCACCGTGGGCATGATACCGTTTCGGCATATCAACGAGCGGTCTGTGCTGCAAAGGCTTATATGGAGGGAAGAACACTCAGTTCTCTCAGGCCGTTGAAAGAAGATGTATTTACCTGGGATGAAGGTTGGACCGTCCCAGATGATCTTCTTAACAACTGGACCCCGGATAGCCTCCCGAAAGCAGATTCGGATCGACCAGTCTCTTGAGTAAAGATGTTCCACTAAAAGGTGGGAACATATCAAGAGTATATCAAAAACAAAAAACACCGAAGACCTCGGTACTTTTTGTTTATTCTTTTACTTCTGGTGATATTTCATCATCTGATTCAATAAAAAAGTCATCTTCGAGTTTAAGCAGATGCTCTAAGGCCACAACTGACCATTTTCCGTATTGGAGCTTATACTTGAAGTTTTTTCCAACCAAATCTTTGGTGTGAACGAAAGCTAACCACGGTTTGCGGGTCTTTTTCCAACAAAGCAATGGTTTTCGACTGCACCGTAAACTGTCTTTGGTGACTTGATCTAAAAACGAGTCTAATTCACTGTTGCCACGAACAAAGACCGAACTCATGTCGATGGCGTCATAGCCACCTTTGCTTTCTATGACGAAGCGGAAGCCCTTGGGAACGATTAGATCGCCGGAAAAGACCTCTCTGGCGTGTTTGGGGAGGTGGTTGACCTGACCCCAACGATTGCCGGAGCCAACAGAACGACTAAAACCTTCGCCAAATCTGGCATTCAGAACCTTGGTGAGATCAAGCTCTGTGCGATTGCCTTTCTTTTTGCCATCTACTTTTTTGGTCTTAATCTTTTTACTGAGGATGTCGTCTGTAACGAAATCTTCCATATCCTCGAAATCATTTTGCATGGTGTATCTCCTATTTATTATATAGAGATTACCTAGACATAATCGAACTTAGTCCTTCCAGGTCTTGGCGTTGCTGCTCAAGGTCTTGTAATAATTGATCGAAATCATGACGCTGTATTGATTGTTCCTGAACCAATTGTTCTGTCTGAATGCGAATATTATTGATTGAATCAATCATCTCATCACATTTCTTTTTCAATTCATGTAAAGGGAACTCATATTGAATAATCTTAGGTAGTGGTAGCTCTTTTGGCGGATGATGTTTTTGTCCTGGAAGGAGGATGCGATCCTTGTCATCAAGGTTAGTGATGACTTCAAAAGAACCATTGCGATGAACTGGATCAAATTTCTTTCCATCAAATTGCCAAGGAGTTGAACTCTCTTTACAAACTTCATATCTTTGAACATTCTTTGGACACACTTCTTGTGCCGTAATTTTGAATTGCCAAATCTCTTCAATTGGCAATTCAATTAATTTTTGTGTACGAGACAGACTTTTGATGGCCGAACAATCATATATCGCCTCTTCCCATATGGCAGGTTCCGATACAAAAAAGACTTGACCAAGTTGTTCCCGCATATCAACAATCCATAATGGACGATGACGATTGCGAAAAAGCCACAACATACGACTGCCATTGTCTCCTCGTTCACCAACAGCAACAGCCATGTGGCCTTCATTGATGAGACTAAAAATATCTCGAATGCCTGCCAGTCTTTGAGGATGGTCAGCATCAGAAAATTCTTTCAACTCTTTGATTGAATAGTTGTCACCAGATTCAAATATCCTAAGTAAGATTTCTGAATCACATTCAGTTTGTAATCCATATTTCTTTTTCAGAGAATGATATTCAGCATCATCGACCCGACCATTGTGAATCAAACCTATTGATTTGTCTAAACTGGTGAAAGGGTGATTGTTATGATTGTCTCTTGGTTCTCCTACGCCCTTAGATGCACCACGAGCATGAACCAACAATAAATTAGGATTGTGTTTGCACACTAATTTCCAAACATTCTTCTTAACAAAATCACTGGATTTACATGGTTCTTTATGATAAAGAACTCTGCCGTCAATGCCACTTTCTGTTCCCCAATAACCAGCGGCATCGACTCCTCGACATTCACTTTTCTCAAACATATTGGTTATGAGTTGATAAGTCAGAATGGGCTTTTTTGATTCGCCTATGTAACCAGCAATTCCACACATTAACATTCACTCCTCAGCATCTAACGCCAACCATTCTAATTCTTTTCTTTTACGAAAGTCTTTTCCAAATACATCCTCGATTATCTCCCATTCTTTAATGCAACTATCCTTCCGTTCTTGGGGTGTTGACTCAAAATCAAACAACCTTTGACTTTTTTTTGGTGTTAGTTTTGTGGCTGGTCCATCTTCCAACATCAACTCATCATAAAAAGCGTAATATGCTTTTGCTCTGATGCCTTCATTCAGAATTCTTAAATCATGAAGAAAACCACAGGTGCAAGCCGCAGTTCCATAAACATCAATCGATCTATAAATCGAGCAATTTCCATGATGGCATAAGTGACCGTTAGGGAAAACAGCTACGGGACGAAAATAACGATCCCTGATTTGCTCAAGTTTGAGTTTTTCTTTTTCCAAATTGCGCATCAAAAACCATCCAAAGGACCGGAACTGCCGCCTAGTGGCGGCGCAGCTAAATCTTGGCCAGTGCCACCTGCTGGCGGTGGAATGGGGCCAGCTTTATCAATTGTAGCTGATTGTGGAGGTGGAGTGGACTGATCTTGTGGATTATCTGTGCCTTTGTCATCTTCTTCTGGGGCTGTATCGGTAGTTGCCAATTTGTGAATTGGAACGCCAAGATTGGCTACGAGCTTTTCAAGAGAAGCGGCGCAACCAGCAACAGTTCCAGGAAGATCATCTTTTTCCTCAATGGATTTCATTAAGGCAACACCAACCTTTTGAAGAGTCAAAAGATGTTTTTTTTCTTCCCTGGGCCAATTACTATGTAAAATGCGACGAATTTGATTAACAATACGTTCTGAAAATCGGGTTAAATCCCTGGTTCCCATATTGTTAGCATCATCACGCAATTCTTGCGCAGCGGTTAGTATATCGCCGACCTTTTGGCCAAGATACGCTTGGGACTCATTGAGTAGAAATTGTTTGAACCTCATGCTATATTTAGAGAATGAAGTTCACATAATTTTTCCAAATCACTGAGATTCTACAGTAATCTCTGACTGAAGTTTCAAACTTCGATGTTGAACAGCCGCCGCAATTAACCCACGAAACAAAGGAGCAGCATTCATTAGCCTGCTTTTGAACTCTGGGTGTGCCTGAGTTCCAATGAAATAAGGATGGATATTGCGATCCAATTCCATCATTTCGATGAGTCCGGTATCAGGGTTTTTTCCACTGATTTTGAATCCACGCTTTGCATATTGCTCGGCAAAATCTGGATTGACCTCGTATCGGTGACGATGACGCTCACTAATCAAGGGCTTGCCATAAACTTCTGCGGCAATGCTATCCTTAGTCAATTCGCACTCATACGATCCTAATCGCATATTGGCCGACTTTGAGTTCAAATTTTCTTGCCCTTCGACGAAATGAATAACCGGAAAAGGAGTTTCCTTGTTAAATTCAAGACTATTGGCTCCCTCTAAATTGCATTCATTTCTGGCAAATTCAACAACAGCACACTGAAGACCCAGACAAATGCCCAAAAATGGAATCTTCTTCTCACGGACGTACTGAATAGCTTTGATCTTGCCTTCAGTGCCTCGATTGTCAAAGCCGCCAGGGACAATGATGCCATCCAAGCCCTCAAAATGTTTATGAATACCTCGAAGGTCTTTATACTTCTCTAGTTCATCGGACTTGATCCATTTGATGTTTACACGAACATCATTGGCAATTCCAGCATGAATCAGAGATTCCTTCAGAGACATATATGCTTCATCGCAATTGTCATACTTGCCAAATACACCGATCTCGATAGCTGGCATATGGTTAGCGACGTACTTTTCTACAACTTCACGATATTTGTGAATGCGGCAAGCACTCCGATTCAATCGGAAAAGGTCAACGAAAAGATCGTCAACGTGCCGATCATAGAACTCCAGCGGAACTTGATAAATGCTCTGCACGTCGGGAGCATCAAAAATGCACTCACGCTTTACATTGGTGAGCATTGAGACTTTGGCTAATAGTTTCTCTGGAATGGCTCGATCCACTCGACAAAAGATCACATCAGGTTGCAAACCATGCCGCTGAAGCTCTTTAACGCTGTTTTGGAGGGGCTTTGTCTTGAATTCCTTGATTGTATTCACCCAAAGAATTGGGGCCACCATAGCGATCAATACGTCGTCCTTGAACTTCTGCTTGAATTGTCGCATAGCCTCAAAGAAAGCGAAGCTCTCACTATCGCCAACAGTGCCGCCAATCTCGACAATAACAACATCTTTATCTTTTCCCAAATCCACCAGACGTTGTTGGATTTTATCCGTCAAGTGGGGAATAAGCTGAATGGTTTGACCGAGGTGTTTACCGGACTCCTGTTCCTCGATCAATTCTTTGTGCAGCGTCCCAGACGTGCAAATATTCATCTTGTTGACATTGATGCCAGCAATGCGTTCGTAGTGACCAAGATCGAGGTCGGTTTCGGTGCCGTCATCACACAGAAAGCACTCCCCGTGTTCACGAGGAGCCAAAATTCCAGCATTTGTGTTCAAATACGGGTCAAATTTGACGAGAGTGATGTTGTGGCCACGAAATTTCAACAAAAGGCCAACGCTCGCCGCCGAAACGCCCTTCCCTGTGCCCGAAATCACACCTCCGACGACGATCAAATACTTACACATGTTCACCCCACAGTAGACTTTCAAGTTGCTCCATATGGGAGTAAAGTGTAATGAAATCCGACAAAACAAGCAAGCCTCAGATCAGGCATTGCCGGTAGTGGAACTTACCAACAGTTTGTACTTTTCAATTTCTTGGCGACCCGATTCACTTAGTTGGCGGTTTTCATTTTCGAGAATGAATTCTACAGCTTGATTTATATCTGAAAAGCACCTATCCACTTTATCGCCATTTTTTGGGGTTTTATTTCGAAGTCTTACCCTCCACGATAAATCGTTTTTATTACGAAATGAAAGTCTAGCATCACCTATGTAAAGCAGACCTAAAGTATCTTTCCTCTGCCAAAATTCAACAACGAGTGATCCATCGTTTGGTTGCACAGGGACTTCCCGCCGACCATTCCATGATTCAACAGGTTCGTCTAAAGCCTGTTGAATTGTTTGTCCATCTGCAATCCTTTTCAGCAATGTCTTGCGAAGTATGTTTTTAGATTTCGCCCAACCACTGATTGTTTTTGATTCCCCATTATATTCATAATAGATGACTTTGCCGAGTGGCCGACCACGCTGCTTTTTAACTATCGGTGCAATAAAACCATCTGGAGCCATGTAGAAATCTTTTTTAAGACTTCGGAAAGAATCTCTGAATATTTTTTTTGCTCCCGCATTAAAATTCTTCACACCATCTGCTTTAATTCTGTTCTCATAGTAAACTTTGTTCACAATTTTAATGTGATTGAATCGATCTTTGATCTCTTCGATAATCAAATATTTGTGAACCTTGGTAGATTTTTTAAGTTCCCCCTCAATAATTTGACGAACGATTTCAACATCACAAATTTCATCCATTTTAGTCTCCAAAAATACAACTGAGAGCGGACCTTTTTCCGCTCTCAGTTGTATTTGATTAATTGCTGCTATTCAAGCCTTTGAGAAATTTTTGAACCTGAGTAACAGCGCTCGCCATTGTAGTGTCGGCCATCAAAGACTTAATAGCAGTTACATCAACCTTTTGTGAAAGGTTTGCAATTTTAGTGATGCTCTCCTTGAAAGTTGTCTCCGTACTCTTGCGACGAGATCGACATTTTCTCGAAAGAGTCCCATTATCTGTAGCAATTTTTAATGTAGTTGTGTAACGATCAATTACAGCTTGTTTCTGTTGTGCATTCTTCAATGGATCGTTAAAGTCTTTTTCAAGTTTCTTAACTTCATGCGACTTAATGCCAAATTGAGAAACTAACTTGGCGACTGTTATTGATGCAGCCCTATCGTAGCCTCTCATTTTGGCAATAGCTTCCAGTGTAGAATCTTCAAATTTTTCGGCATTGACTCCCTCAGCCACCAACTCCCTTTTGGTGGCTGTTGTTCTATAATGAAGATTGAATCTACTTTCAGGCAACAAAAATTTTGCCGCCCAAGATTTCTGAGTAGGCGCTGGTATTCCAGCCACAAGGCATTCTTTCTCCCTTTGTCGATATAGTCGTACAGCTTTTTCAAGTGTCTCTGCAACAGGCTCTGCGTTGCCTGTTGTTCGCCCATTGAAAGTTGCGGCAACTTCCAATGGTGATTTAGCAGAGAACATAAATACGCCAACGACATACTCGACACCATTTTTCTCAGCAGCCTCAAGTGTATGAAACCCATCTGCTGGAAACCAATCATCTCCTTCTTTGAAGAGAACAATTCCTGGGAATTTATCACCATCTTCCATGCAAAGTGCATATCGGGCAACATAATCTGGATTGATTTTTCCATTCCACCGATTTTGCACTTTGTCTTGACTTTTCTTCTTGTCAATTAACGACAAGCGGAAAGGCTCCTTTGTAAAAGTGTATGTGAAAAGTTCGCCTTTGTAATCAGACGGATTCACATATTGGCACCCTGCTTTTTCAAGCACTTTGCACTTGACTGGACAAAACGCCATCTCAATAGTTTTTGGGGTCATCATCAATTTCCTTGTTTGACTTCTACTATAATGAGGTATCGCTAACAACAAACGAGCGATTGCCTAACGTATATTAGTTAGGGCTTACAATCAGTCAAGAGCAATTATGGAAATAACAGAAAGATATTGGCGTGAAATTGAACACAGTGCGAATAAAAGAAATATACCGTTTTTGACAACGAGAGAAGAAGTCTGGAGGCTTTTTCTCTCGCAAAACAAACGGTGTGCGATAACCGCAGTGGATTTGAATTTCACAAGCTACGGTTATCGTGGCACGGCCTCGCTAGACAGAATCAACAACAACAAACCATATGTTTGGCATAATCTGCAATGGGTACTCAGCGATATAAATATAATGAAAAAAGATCACAACTTGTTGTATTTCAAACATTTATGTTCATTGGTTGCCAATTCTGTTAGTTTTAGCGTTGCAGACCGCTAACGAGTGATCGACGATTTGCTTGAATAAGAATTCAAGCATAAAAACACTCCTATATAATTGGAATATCCATTTGTTTTGTCCAATTAAATCGAACAAGCTCCACCGGAACACGCAATCGTGTCCATCGGCTTGGTTTCGTCGGTTTCCTCAATCATCATCGAATAATCCACATCTTTATATTCCCTCTGCAAATCTTGCCAGAGCTTCCAGTTGTGGACTTCCTTGAGGCAATGCGTCATATGACGAGCATCGCCTTCAAAATATCGGTTGGCGAACTGAACGGCACGACGAACAAAATCCTTCTTCGCCTCCCATGAAGCATATTCAATTTTATACTTTTTGAATTCTAAATCAAATGCTAGTTCTTCATACTTGATTGGACCATTGGATTCAGAAATTGAATCTGGTTTTTTTGGTTCAACCAAATTGTCATGGCCCAAAACAGATTCACATGCTGCCCATAGATTATCATCGAAGGCACGCAAGCCATCAACAATAAGACCGCTGGCAAACAGACTGCCTTCACCGTACATCTGAACGATTTCACGGGTAGTATGTACCGTACACATAGGAGCTTGGGGATAATCCAGGTCGCCCGACTGTGGAAGTAATGCAATGCCTGCAAAGAAATTCCTATTGTCGAAGATGTAATCGGTGATGCCGTCCCATTCATCAGGACGTACATTGATCGTATTGGAGACGTTATGGGTGAGCCACGGCTGAGTGCAAAGCTCAGGACGTGTACCAGCCATAACCCAATTTGCCTGTGTACTCTTAACGTGTTCCAAGAGCTTCAATGCCGACAATTGATTCTTAGTCTTTGCTCCATCAGGAACTTCAACGCAGAATGTAATAACCTCGTCAGTCTTATTCGCACTCCATACAGACTTTTCAACAGCAAGACCATTACGTTTCTTGAAATATTGCAACGGGGCTTCCATTTGGTTGCCCTGAATACGACGGAAATATCGCTTGGCATGATGTGGATGAATACCACTGGCACTGCCAAGAATACAGCTAGTCGTACCGGCTGGCTTCACGCATGTTGCACGAGCAGCCGGATTGATGCCAATCTGCTTGGCCATCCACTCATTTGTATCAAGAATGAGTTTTGCCATTTCCTGCTGAATCTTCTCATCGAAGATAATATCAGGATTGTCCATCATGCCCGTAATGCTTACGCCCAGCAACGCTTCTCGTTCAACAATTTCCTTGGAAGTTTGACCAAGATATTCAAAATTCGTATATGATGCTTGAAGAGTGCCAATGATAGCAGCCGCTCTAGCAGCAATAGCGAAATCTTCTTTACTCTTAATCTTGCGACCATTGATTTCACAAAGATTACACATTTGCCAACCGGAAATGCCTGTCTTCCAGTGAACTGGCCACATTCCAATTTCAACACATGGATTGACACAAAGATCAGGATGATCGGCAAACACAAATCCCGGTTCGCCAAATTCTTTCACGTCCTTCATGGCCTCTTCGAATTGCTCCTTGGTGGTCTGTCCACGAATGAGCAACATAGAGTTGTTAGACCTTGCACGCTGAGGATTCTCAGTAAACCAATTGCCAGTCTTGGCTTTGCGCATCTCCATGTCATCCACTGAAAACAAGCAGATGGTAGCAGATCGACGAACGCCGCCACTC
>JAULBU010048406.1:0-13289 GCA_032358235.1 Odonthalia washingtoniensis | reverse complement strand
ATTACTAGATGATGCTTTCTCAGGCTTCGATGGATCACTAGGGTCTGGGAAACGCCATTTGCGTTCCATCAAATCAAGAAAGAACTCCCTGTCACCACCGTCATAATCAACATCATAATACTGCTTATTTTGCAATTTCAGAATGTCTCTTACGGTACCAGGATAAAACTTGGTATCAACATGCCATTGAACGTAGATTAAATCACCAATTCTCGGATGGTTAACGTAATCAGTTGTTAAGTCATCTTCATCATCAATTGGAGGGTCATGTTCAACACCGTCACGACCATCAGTAAATCTCCACTTACGTAAATTCAAATCAAGATAAAACTCACGTTCACCTGACGAATAAATAATATCATAAAATTTCTTACTACGATAAGAACAAACGCTTTCAATGACACCTTCATAATACATCTGATCAATATGCCATAACACTCGAATTGAATCACCCTTCTGAGGTTTTTTTCCAAAGTGGGCCTTGCGTTGACTACGCGGCACCGACGATGACGGCGGTGATGAATTCAATGACAGTTCAAGAGACGCAAGCTCAGATGAAACACGTGCCCGCCTCGTACGAGTTGGACTGGGACTCTGTGTGCGGGCACGCGAACGCGTAGAATATTTTCGTGCTGGAAGTGGCGACAAGACCGATAAACCGTCCACATCACCAGCAGTTGATAAACGAGATTTGGATGGCACATGTGCTTGAGCAGAGGATTCAGACACGAAGAACAGATCATCGCTTGACTCAATGGGTTGGGCAGTCACAGGCGGAGTCACTGTCCTAGGCGCTGAAGTCGATGATGCCCTGGAACCTCCCGATGAGCGTGTAGCACGTAAGGCCGCAACAGCCGAGACGGCTCCGGACCGTCGCGTCACTGGTAGATCAGTCCGCTTCGGTTGCTGGTTACGCTGTTCTGGTTGATGTCGAGAGATATCCTTCTTTCCGTCAACGAGAGTGTTCTTCAAAGTTCTCACAGATTGTTGATCATCACTAGACAGCGACTTATCCTGCACTGTGGTGCTTTGAATCCCCGTCTCCTCCGATTCCTTCAGAGTCTCTACCTCCTCCGTCTCCATTTCCTTTAGCGTCTCTATCTCTATCTCCTTCTGCTTTTCCTTTTCCTTCAGCGTCTTTATCTCATCTGTCTCCTTTTCCTTTTCCTTCAGCGTCTTTATCTCATCTGTCTCCTTTTCCTTTTCCTTCAGCATCTCTATCTCATCTGTCTCCGCCTCCTTTTCCTTCAGCGTCTCTACCTCATCTGTCTCCGCCTCCTTTTCCTTCAGCGTCTCTATCTCATCTGTCTCCACCTCCTTTTCCATTTCCTTTTCCTTCAGCGTCTCTATATCATCTGTCTCCACCTCATTTTCATTTTCCTTCAACGTCTCTATCACATTTGTCTCCGACTCTTTTTGCTTCTCCATCTCCATCTCTTTTTCCTTGTCGTTTTCCTTCTGCTTCATCTTTCCCTTCTCTTGTTCATTCTCGTTCTCTTCCACAACCCCAGTATCGATATCCATATTGGTATCAACAGCAGAGTCATGAATAGATGATGATGACGGTTTTGCAACCTTTGGAGCGGCTGGTTTAGATTTGGTCGGTGTAACTGTCTTCCCTGCAGAGGGAGACTCTGGGTTATTAGGTTGCCCAACTTCATTCAAGAGAGGATCATCGTCAAGGAGTGGCAGTAGAAGATTGACCGGATCGTCCGGATCAGACAAATCAATTTCAGAGACAGGCTTGTCGGCAGTCGTTACCTGGTTGGTATCTGGATTAGAAGCAGGTTGATATCGGGCATCGGGTTTGGAATTCGACTTGGTTTTGGTCTTGGATAACTGGGATGAAAGTGATACTGAAGTATTAATTGTGACATCAATGTCTCTATCATCTTCTCTGTGTTTTTCTTTGTTTGTTTCTTGTTCACTATCATTTTGAGATTTATCGACAGATGCTGACACCTGTTTCAACTGTGATTGTTTATCCTTCCCAATAACAAGTTCTGTAACAGTCTGCGTATTGGACTTGGTAGGCTCAGACTGATTTTTTTTTTCAATATCTTTAATTTTGTCGTGGTTTTGGGCTTGGTCCAATTTTTTTCCATGGCCTATGTCTTTGGCTTGAACTTTTTCTTGAACTTCGTCTTGAGCTTTGTCTTGAACTTTGTTTTGACCGTTGTTTTCGACAGCTTTTTTGTCAAGATTGACCGTTTTGTCTTTCTCGTTCACTTTATTTGTATCGGATTTTCCTGCAGTGTCTTCAACAGAAGAAGTGCGAATGGATGAAGATTGGGAGTGTTCTCTGGCAGTGGTAACTGGTTTTGATGAAGGGGAAACAATTGACTTGGATGCTGCTTCATTAAAGGCAGGATGAGAAGGGTTGGGGGTGATGACGGAGTAAGCAGGTGCAGGCAGAAGTTCGTTATTTGGAGTGGCGGGGAGTTCATTGTGAGGGGTCGGTGGTAACGGCGGAGACGGTGGATGATCATCAACAGCAGCCGCTGGCGGAGTGCGACGAAGTTGCACCATCGCAACGTTGGTATAATTGTTGAAATGATTGTAGTTGTTTAAGATGAAATGTGAAAACAGTACAGGGACAACAGGAAAGACGTTGTAGCATGGAAAGGGTGTAAATAGTAAGCTTCTTCCTCAATCAGCAGCGGGGAAGGTAAAATTTTTCCGTTGAAGGAACGGGAGGGAAGAGAATCCAAAAATAATAAAAAAAAAAAAATTGAAAATTGAAAAAACAACATATGTTGTTTTTTGATTATTCTTTCGACGTTTGTGAAATGAGAAATCAAACAGTTCCTAAACGACAAATGAAAAGAGAAATTTTGTTTGTGCTTTTGGCGCCACATCTCCCCTTTTTTGAGTGAGTTATTTTGTACAGCCATGTCCCTCGCTTTTCCGCCACGTGTTCCTTCTGTCGTCGCAGTGCATCCCATACTAAGTAGTCTTTCGGTAGCGTTCCCAAATTAACCCTTTCCAGTCATCAGCCTGCCACGATCACTTCTCTTGATTACAAGTTTGTAGAGCAGCTCGAAGCAGAAACTGTTCTCTGAACTGCTTCGACAGGAGTAGGAGGGCAAGAGATAAGACTAAACGGGAGAAGTCTGTCTCATCAGTGCCATTGCCATTGCATTCAGTTCTGAATCACATAAGTGTTCAGAATTATCTGAACAGAATCTGACTCTTGGAACACTAAGCCTAAAACGTTGTGTACACGTGTAACGTGATAAAGTCTTTATCTCTTTACACGTGTATACAACATTTTAGGTTTCCGCCAACTCTTTCAACACGTGTCCTCTATTCGTCGTAAAATTTCCACTTACAGTCTTGTGAGAGCATTACATCAATTTCACCATTGTCATCTTATGCTTCATGGCGCTCGGTGTCGTCGCCGCAACCAACCTAAATTTAGTCCATCCCCAACCACAACCAACCGTTGCACCGTGCCCATTCTAATCAGTACTTCGTTTTCTCGGCCGACAATTTAGCTCTCTCCTGAAATTTCGACTGAACTATTATCAAGATGGAGCGCACGAATAACGGATGCACGGTAAAGGATGTGCCAGCAGCTGAATTTGTTACTACGTACGCAGCACATCTCAAACGCGTTGGTCTTGTTGAAATTCCTCCTTGGGTTGATACCATCAAGACCGCATCTCGTAAAGAATTGGCTCCTTATGACCCTGACTGGCTTTACATTCGCATTGGTAAGCTCATATAATCAAGCAATCAAAGAAATTAAAATAAATAAATAATCAATTAACAATTTACAGCTTATCTACCTATCATTTGAATATCTAACGTTTTCACCTCATTTTTGCACTCCGATCTACTATTCATAGCATCAATTGCACGAAAGATCTATATCCGTGGAGGTATCGGTACTGGTGAATTCAGAAAGATTTACGGTGGTCGTATAAGACGTGGAATGAAACCTTCTAGAAGTTCTAAAGCTTCTGGTGGTTTAATTCGTTACTCTTTACAACAATTGGAAAAATTAGGTGTCGTCGAGAAGGAAAACGGTGGCGCTAGACGGCTCACAACTAAAGGTCAGGCTGAAATGGATACTCAAGCTAGCCAATGCTTAAGCTCAAGCTCCTAAGTTGTTATCTTTTCCTATAATCACAACGTGCGTCCCCCGAAGCTATAAGTTGTCTTCGTTTTTATATAAAAAATGGCTTTAATCGCTGAGAAAAAAACTTTTATATTTTTACATTAAAGATCTGCTTGCCAGCATAGACCCAAACATGAAAATAACCTTCAAATTATTCACTCGTACAGGTAGAGAATCTTTTTCAAAAACTGAAGTGAATTAGTTAGCGTGAAAACAATTTGAAATGTATGGACTGTTCAAAAAATACAACCAGACGGATAGCGGGAATAGGGCAGAGCACGAAACACCAAAAAGAAATAAAAACCAATCAGTATCATGCATGTAACCAAAAAGCTGTATGCTGTTATTCCTCTCCAACTTGTTCAGTAGTCTTATTTAAATATTCAACGTTTGAAAAGTTAGGTTCGGTGACAACGTGACCTCGAATAGTTCTGTCGGTTGAAACCACATTGCTCCATTTACCCAGAGTTAAACGCATATGTTCTCTGACAAGCTTAACAGTGACATTATGCAAAGCGACGATACAATCTATGTCCAATGGAAAGCTATCATCATGAACATCTAGAATAATCGACCCAGTGTCATCAGCAACTGTGTAATGTGCATGATATAAACGTTTCCCTCCTGTCGTCAACTTATCAACTAGTATGCGTTTTGAAATGATTTTCACAACGATGTTAAGGTCGTGTGTAGCGGGAGCTACTCTATGTAACTTGACGTCTGAATAAACAATAAAGGAACCAAGATGTTAGAGTTGCAATGTTATGATGGTGGTGTTGTTAGTTAAATAATCTGGGTTTAATGCTGAACTTACAAAAAGGTTTACCTTTCACAATTGTCATGTTGAAATGAGAGAGTAAATATGTAGATATTGCTTCTTTTTCGAATTTTCGTTATGTCCTTGTTCGCGTGATAAAGATTTTCAAAATTGGGTGGGGAAAAACAGAGAGACGTCGTGATGTTGATCCGCAACTGTAATGTACTTGAACATTACGAAGCTTACAGTTCAAAAGATCAAACTCCGATCCTTCAAAGATCAGAAAGCTTTCTTTTCCGCGCGAAATCCCTCCCGTCTGCGACACTGTAAACGTTTTGAAATGGTTCAAATCTCTCGCATCCGCCCGCGACCATCCTAATACATTAAAATCACCTATCCAAGGAACTGACGTTCTGCATCATCATAGTTTACGACTGAGTACTGAGCGCAACAGTTTGTCATTTTAATGGCATTTAAAAATTGATGAGCCATATTTTTCTCAATTTTCTCCACTTAACAGAGTTATTTCAGGACCTGATGGTGTTAGTTGAACATGATGGTATTCATGATGGGAAGGGTATATATTTTAGAAAGTTCAATGAAGGAAATACGGTTGATAGATACAATCATACCATAAATTGAACTTTTTTGATTGCCTGCTGAAACTACGTATTGCAGCAGATGAATTAAATGAGGTTGTTTACGATACTGTGACAAGAATTCCTATTTTCAATGGCCTTCCATTTGACACAGGCGTCAGAATTTTGACACCTGAATCAGCTCCAGACAACGAAAGATCGAATACTTTTCTTGTCCCTGCAACCTTGACCATGGCTCTCAGAGAAGCTAATGTTGCCACTGCTGAGTCCCGCATTTCCTCAACATTAATCACACTCGGTGTACTTTCAACAGGACTTCCATTAGTGATTGCTTGTGCTTATCGAAATTCTAGCGGGTTTGTTTCTCTTCATGGACTGTTGACCCGAGAATTGCTGTGGACGCACAGTAACAATTGGACTCTCAATATTTTATGGGTCTTCCCACGAATTATTTTTTTTAATAAGAAAAACCCTGCTAGTGGAGCACCGTTTGTTGTACTCTCATGGGTTACTGTTCGAAGATTGGACAATGGATATTTTCTTTCGTTCTTCATATCGCTAGCTGCGGTCCTTTTTTGTGTGTGTTGTTTTGGGTTTCTCTACATGAACTTCGTAGACTGAATTGTACGCCGTCGTTTGTTGTTAGATTTGATAACGAACTAAAAGCAAAAGTTTTGCTGAACGGAATCAACCAAAAGGTTTAGAGAGATGAGCAGAGATCCCTCCATGGGAGTCTGATATCATCCCTCAATTTAATATTAAAAATAAGAAAACATTAGAAAATTTTATAATTTGAGAAGAGTAAAATTAAAAATAAAAGAAAATTTCTGTATTACAACTGATGAAGCACACTGTAAGGTTCACTGTACCACCTGAGACATGAAAATTATATAAAAAATTTAATTACTCTTTTTCAACTTGTCCAATAAAATTCACTGCAACATTAACTGTGCCACCTGACACCGGACCAACATGGACTCCCGGAACATGCTGTTTCACGTCGCTAGTGGATGGGTGATTAACCACGGGTTCTATCCCTTCGCCGCTCGTCTGCCGCGGTCGCCGTCCGTCCGGTGTGCCGACGGTAAATTCCGTTTTGTTGAACTACTATCAACGTTTGTCGACCATGAGAGTGCTCACGTGTTGCAACCATCCCATGATACTTATGTATCATCATCCATCTGATCTCGTTATCATGTATCTACCTTCTCATTAATTATCAACATCATTATCTATGATCGTCATCATTAATCAACATCAACATCTCATCTTTAATCTATATCTTTATTTTGTCTAGAATCAATTCAATCGTCATCGTCATCTTTGATCAACATCATCATTTCATCTTCAATCCATATCATCATCTTATCTGTAAATCATTATCATCATCACATCTATATGGTTGTATCACACGAACTCTCCCCGCATCTCGATTCGGCGTGTCGAATCGACACATGAAGAAAGAACTATCCGTTTGTGCAGTCCGTCAAGGGCAATACCACCAAGAGGTATTCTAGATAAGAATTTGTCGATGAAGAATATATATCGTGTTACATACAAAATATACAGTGATAAGCTGAATACATTTATTTCGGAGCGACCTGGTGATCTTTCCTTTTCAAAGGGAATGTGGAACTTCAACCCGGATACTCTTGAATGGTTCACGACTTTGTTGCATTTAGGTTTAGTGGGCAGTGCAAATTCGTCAAAAGGTGATGACGTATCTGCGCTAAAGGAGGAGCGTATGAGATACTCTCCAAAATCAGAAGATTCCAAATCCTCTTTTCCAAATGACGCTGTTGTCAATCTTCGAAAGATGCTAAACCTTCATTATTATCGCAACAAATTCCAGTGGGGATGAGAGACCTTTTACGCATGGCCGAAATCTTTCTGGCATCAGCCCACTTCATATTCACCAACGCACAGTTTGTATTGTATCAGAAAAGAATGGATTGGTAAGGACTCGTTTTTTTTATTCAAAAAAGATATTTGATCTCCAGTCAGAAGAGCCATCCAGACATCAATGAGCTTTTCTACCTTGGAAGGCAGGGGAGTTCCTTGATGCTTGGATGGGTCTCCTGACTGGAGATAAAATATCTTTCTTGAATGACCAACTGAATCCCGATTGGATCCAAACATGCCTACATGGAGGAGACAGATTTTCAACAGACAGAGATTTTTAGAAAGACATGTTGCAGAACCATTCCGATCTTGAGGAACATCGCCTCGAACGAAGAATTACGGACGGAAAGCAAAGGTATGAATTCACGGACCAATTCGTCACCTTCATGGGATATCGGACGGAAACTGTTCGCTATTTCATGGTACAGTGGAGTGTATGTAATGAGGACCAAGTTGACGCTATTAACGATTTGTTTCAAAATGGATGGAAGGGCGAAGCCAGCGTCATGATCAGTGAGTCATTTTCGAGAATTTTACAACATGAAAATTCGCACGTACATGTAAAGAAGAGAGGTGTTCAGTGCAGACTGATTTGGGACCTACAAAATGCAATTTTGTATACCTGTTTGGAGAATATCATCACCAACTGATAAATTGTGGTGGTTTTCAATGAAATTAGCGCTGCCATGTTTCTTCATGTGGTTACTACTATTTTTTTCAACATTCCATTGCGCACTTAATGGAATTTCTGAAATTACTCGATTCGCTGATCGCCAATTTTATAAAGATTGGTGGAATGCAACTGACCTGAATCAATTCTGGAAAACTTGGAATATCCCTGTCCATGAATGGTGTATACGTCATTTATATCTAGAAACTGTTTCAAGACAAAGAGTCATGAATAGAAACGCTGCGGTGTTAGGTACGTTTTTATTGTCGGCTGTGTTCCATGAATATGTTTGTATCGTAGGGTTTAGAATAGTAAGACCTTACATGTTCGCAGGCATGATATTACAGGTTCCTTTCGTTAAATGGTCGACCAAATTTGCAGGGACCAGAACGGGGAATTATTTTATGTGGATCATGCTGTTCGTGGGTCAAAGTTGGGTTCCTTTGTTATACTGCCGTGATTATCTCAGTGTTTATGATACCCTTATGTGCCGACCGTTGTATTCACGTCAGTGACATGTTGTATTTTAATAGTGGAACATTGCGTAAACGATTCAAATGTTGACTCTACTCGTATTCGTCTCGTCCGTTTCAAAAAAAATAAAAAAAGGAAACAAAACAATTGTATGCAAAAACATGAAAACAAATAAAATATTTATTAGCGGTCTTGATGCTCCTCATTTCGGGGCTGTACGGAAGGGTTGGGAGAAAAACAATTCAATCAGCGTAGAGTTGGCGCGAAAGAACTTACCTGTCTTTAATGTCAAAAGAGTCTCAGTTCTGTCTGTAGTTACCTCCCTTCACTTCCCTTGAGCGGATATACTCGCTGATCCACCTTCTTTTGTAGGGACTAGAGGGGAAAAGGAAGGGCAAAAAGATGGAAAAAGAGTGAAAATAGTGGAATTAGTGTGGGTGGTTCCGCCTCTAGCGGATCTACTTCAAAATTTGAACTACATTAAAATTTAAAGATGAACAAGTTTGATGGCTTTTGATGACAAGAGAGATGCCCGCATTTTTCAACTGATCAAGGTGCTTTTCAGGTCGCTGAAGGTTCTGTTCTTGACGATTGTTGTTGCAAGAAAATGGTCTGTATATAAGCGATAAAGAAATTTCATTTGCGATTCCGAAGCATTCTTATCAAGATCCATTTCCAATACTCATATGGCGGGTGAACGTGGCCATGAAGACATAACTATTCGATCGTGCAGTCCGTCAAGATGACGTGCTTCCATTCGGAGTACCACAGAGAGATATTCTAGATAAGAATGTGTCGATGAAGAATATATCTTGTGTTTACATACAAAACGTACAGTGATAAGCTGAATACATTTATTTCGGAGCTACCTGGTGATCTTTCCTTTTCAAAGGGAATGGAGAACTTCAACCCGGATACTCTTGAATGGTTCACGACTTTGTTGTATTTAGGTTTATTGGCCAGTGAAATACGCTCCAAAATCAGAAGACTCTAAATCCTCTTTTCCAAATGGTAGTCTTGTCAATCTTCGAAAGCTGCTAAACCTTCATTATCATCGTAACAAATTCCAGTGAGGATGAGAGACATTTTTCGCATGGCCGAAATCTTTTTAGCTTCAGCCCACTTCCATTCACCAACGCACCCTTTGTATTGTATCAGAAAGAAAGAGATTGGTAACGAAGGTCGAAGTCAGCGTCAAGACCAGTGAGTCATTTTCGAGAATTTTACAAGATGAAAATTCTCACGTACATGTAAAGAAAAGAGGTGTTCAGTGCAGACTGATTTGGGAACTGCAAAATCGTGTTGAGGATTTGGTGGAGCGCAGCATCATTAAACAGACACAAAGAGTAGGTCAACAGCAAACCAAAGAACACTTCATCACGGATGACACACGGGAGGAAAGCTAAAAGCTAAATTCAACACATACCAACTACGAAACTTTTCAAATCTCTCTCGCAGTTTTTCTTCTTCTTTCGCTCCCAACTTTGACTGTGGATGTTTCAAAAATAGTCGTTAGCCCACCTGTTATGAACGATCGCACCTCCTGTTGCATTGACTTGGGTTTGCACAGATATATACTCGATAAACTGGTGAAAAAGTAAAGGACTGTTGAAGCAAATTGAATAAAACTTTCTTCTCACAACTGTAGAACATTCAAATATTTCAGAAGGACTAGCTCCAATTGCCAATCTCGAAACAAAAGATGTACTATACGAAAAGGCAAGAGTTGTGACCCTATCTCAAATGAGTGCACTTGTGGAGGTAAAATTGATTACTTCGATCAGAATACCAACACTGAGCAAGATGATATTGGAGAACAATTGTTCGATCTTGTACAGAATGGAGGAAAGACAAATTCAACTCGAGCACATTGTTTTACGAAATGGCTATTGTCCAGTTTGGAAACGCATTGGAATTAGAAAAGGTCTTCAGGATATTGCAAGAGTCCAAAGACTTGCAATCTATAAGGTCTGGAGTTTCAACAATAGAGAACTTCATAGCTCCAAAGTCATTAAACTCATCTGAAATTACAACTATGATTACCAATAATTTAGAAGAAGTACTTTCAATTATTTGTAAAGTCCTGAGGAAGTTGGGTGAAGTTTCAGAAACGTAGGAAATCTTTGAAGGAATTGCAAGAATCATTGACACCGCGTCTTTTCATGATGCAAACGGAGATCCCAGGTGTCCAATGGAATGTCTTTATTTACTCATGTATTTCGTCTCCGACTAGTGACGGAAATGGATGGATTCGGCTGAATATGCAACATCGCAGAAACGAATTAGAATACGAAACCTCAAATACCGGTCTTCAGACCCTATCGCAATTTTGAATAAAAAGGGTGGAAGGGCCTGTCACGCTGTTCTTGAAGTTGCAAATTCCCGATTACTGGATACGAATCCAAGCCAACCCCTCCAAAGTCAACGGGAAACCAATGACCGTGTAGTTACACCTCAAATTTTCTACTATATTCAATGCATCAAGTGAAATTTTTCTGAAATATCGTCAAAAGCTCACCATCCGTTTGTCAAAATAGTCTAGCTCATTTGCTTGCAGAAGAATGGCACTTAAAACAATATAAGATGTCACAGAACACAGAAAGATTCGAAACCATATCAGGATTAACGACAGATGCACACTTTATCGTTCCAAAACTTGGGAACATTTTGACTAAAGCGGTGGAGCTAGTCAAAAAGTCCATCGAAAAAAAAGTGACCCAGAAGCAATGGATGAACTTGCATTTATATTGGAATGTGGTGCAGAAGAGATGGAACGTGATGATTCAGAAGTTGTCAAACTATACAGGCATGCAATCGATGAACACAATGATGGAGATGCAATGTATGATCTTTCGCTTTTATGGGAAAGTGGTGCGGAAGGTGTGGAACTTGATGTTGAAGAAGCTGTGAAACTACAGGCGTGCAATCGATGAATACAATCATGGGGATGCAATGTATGGGCTTGCTCGTTTATTGAACACTGGCGCAGAAGGAGGGGAACGTGATGTTGGAGAAGCTATGAAACTGTACAGGCGTGCCATTGACGAACACGATAACGGAAATGCAATGTTTGATCTCGCATCTTTATTGGAAACTGGCGCAGAAGAGATAGGACGTGATGTTGCAGAAGCTGTTAAAATGTACATGCATGCAATCGATGAACACAATCATGGGGATGCAATGTATGAGCTTGCTCGTTTATTTAAAACTGGTTGAGAAGAAGTGGGACGTGATGTTGTAGAATCTGTGAAACTGTACAGGCGTGCAATCGATGAAAATAATCATGGAAATACGATATATGAGCTTGCTCGTTTATTGAAAAGTGGTGCAGAAGGGGTTGGGCGTGATGCTGGAGAAGCTGTGAAACTATATAGGCGGGTCATTGCGGAAAACAATAACGGAAATTCAATGTTTATTCTCGCATTTCTATTGGAAACCGGCGCAGAAGGGGTGGGACGTGATGTTGCAGAATCTATGAAACTGTACAGGCGTGTAATCGATGATCACAATGATGAAGATGCAATGTATTATCTTGCTCTTTTATTGCAACGTGGTAGGGAAGGAGCGGAATGTGATTCTGTAGAATCTGGTGAGACTGTACAGGCGTGCAATCAATGAACACAATCATGGGGGTGCAATGTCTGATCTCGCACTGCTATTGAAAAGTGGTGCAAAAGGGGTGAGACGTGATGTTGCAGAAGCTGCGAAACTGTACAGGTGTGCAATCGATGGTCACAATGATGGAGATGCAATGTATTATCATGCTCATTGCAACGTGGTAGGGAAGGAGTGGAATGTGATGCTGTAGAAAAAGTGCAATCGATGACATAATGATGGAGATGGATTAAATATTCTTGCAGTTCTACTGGAAAGGCGTGGAATGTTATGTTGTAATATCTTTGAAACTGTATAGACACTTGTTTACTGGAACATCATGATGTTAGTGATAGAAGAATATGTGAGAACATTAAAATGTAAAGATAAAGATATGAAACGTTTTTTATTAATTTATCTTAATGTCTTTTTTGAAACAGATTACAGCATTTTAATGGTCGTATGGATATGAGAACACATTTCTATTCTTTTACGAGACCTTTAAATTACATAAATATTATAAACATTATTTTCAAGTAATACATTTATTGATATTAAGCTATACAGTTGCATGTATAGTAATTTCAACACCTGAACTTAAACCTGCTGTTCAATAATTTAATCATGTCCCATAAAATCATCAGCTTGTACTTAGAATCACTTATTTATCCAGAAGAACATGAAACTAAGTTTCCAAATGTACATTTGATGTTAAAGATGTATAACGATGCAGGAGTTGTACGCCTATATATTCGCACACATATTATCTGCAGATGATTCAAAGTTGTTGAACAATTCGTAAATGGAAATTTGTAAAACATCGAAGGAAAAAGATATGGGAATTTATGGACTCCCGAGTCAATGCAATTACCCAAGAATTTTGGGTTAGCGAAAAATGCCAATGACTTGAAATAATTTGTACATATACGTGTATTGCGTATATTACATACTGGGTTGACTGAAAGGGGTTAATTATCCCAGATAGTACCATCGCAAATGGCATTTTAAAACTATCCACGACACACACTAAAAAATAAAATCTGCATCATTAGCTATAAGTAATACTGTTGTGGATGAACAAAATTGCAGTATAATAAGACATTACGACTTCAAATTTATTTTTTGGGACGATTGGGGTTTAGGGGGGTGAGTGCCATGTAAAGTTAAAGG
>JAULBU010048395.1:0-13290 GCA_032358235.1 Odonthalia washingtoniensis | reverse complement strand
TTTGAATTTTCAAATCTATAATCTTTAGAATTAGAATTCACTCAATTAAAACTATCCAACTAACTATTAGATTTTTCAGTGGGAATGGAGGGACTTGAACCCTCACGTCTATCACTAAACAACGGATTTTAAGTCCGTCGTGTCTACCAATTCCACCACATTCCCTTATTATATTTATAATAGCTATCTATTGTTTAAAAAACAATATTATAGCAAAAAATTTATAAGGCGGCACCCAGATTCGAACTGGGGATAGAGAATTTGCAATCCACTGCCTTACCACTTGGCCATACCGCCAAGATAAATTATTTTAATTTGTCTGGCTGGTTAAATTATAGTATATTATATCGTAAAATTAAAATAAAAAATAATGTATAATGTCTGTTATACAATAGTGAATAGAATCAAAATTCTAAATTAAGATAAAAAGTTTAACTATGTTTGAAAAGTTTACCGAAGGTGCCATAAAAGTTATTATGTTATCACAAGAAGAAGCTCGCCGTATGGGTCATAACTTTGTTGGAACAGAACAACTTTTATTAGGTGTTATAGGACAAAGACATGGTATCGGAGCACGCGCATTAAAAAAACTAAAAGTTACTTTAAAAAAAGCTCGGAAAGAGATTGAATTATATATTGGAAGAGGAACAGGTTTTGTTGCATCAGAAATTCCGTTTACTCCTAGAGCTAAAAGAGTGCTTGAGATGGCTGTCCATGAAGGGAAAGACTTGGGACAAAATTTTGTCGGAACAGAGCACATTTTATTAGCTCTTATTGCTGAATCTGACGGTGTTGCCATGCGAACACTGGATAAATTAAATGTAGATATTCATAAATTAAGAAATTTAATATTAAATTATATTGAAGAAACTCAAGAAGAAATTTTACGTCCATTAACACAAGCTGAAAAATTTTTATTAGAACGTGAAAAAAAAGGGAGTCCAACTCCGACATTAGATGAGTATGCAGAAAATATTACAAAAGAGGCTATTGATGGGAATTTAGATCCTGTTATTGGTCGTGAAAAAGAAATTGATGATGTAATTGCAGTTCTAGCTAGAAGAACAAAGAATAATCCAGTGCTTATTGGTGAACCCGGTGTTGGCAAAACTGCAGTTGCTGAAGGTTTAGCACAACTTATTTTAACTGAAAAAGTGCCAGATTTTCTAGATGGTAGCCTTATCATGGCTTTAGATCTTGGATCTATTTTAGCTGGAACAAAATACCGTGGAGAATTTGAGGAACGACTAAAACGTATTGTTGAAGAAGCACAAAATGATTCAGCAGTTATTATCGTAATCGATGAAATTCATACATTAGTTGGAGCTGGAGCTGCAGAAGGCGCAGTCGATGCAGCAAATATTTTAAAACCAGCATTAGCACGTGGTAAATTTAGATGTATTGGAGCAACTACAAATGATGAATATCGAAAATATATTGAACGAGATCCAGCCTTAGAAAGACGCTTTCAACCTGTTCACGTGGAAGAACCAAGTGTAGGAACAACTATTGAGATTTTACGTGGTTTACGCTCCAAATTTGAACAACATCACACATTAAGTTATCATGATAAAGCCTTAGAACAAGCTGCCATTCTTGCAGATAAGTATGTTGCAGACCGTTATTTACCAGATAAAGCAATTGACGTATTGGATGAAGCAGGTGCAAGAGTTCGGTTAGAAAATCGCCGTTTACCTCTCGGCTTACGTAGTTTAATGCATGAATTACAAGAAACAATTAAAGACAAAGAAAATTCTATTAAAGAACATGATTTTGCAGCTGCAAAACAACTGTTAGACCATGAAATGGAAGTTCGAACACATATTCGTATTATGAAGCAATCTGCTTTAACAAGTGAAGCACGTGGATTTACTCGACGTGATGTTGATATGGTTACAGAAAATGATATATCAGGTGTTGTTTCAAATTGGACTGGAATCCCAGTAACAAAAATAACTGGTTCAGAGTCTGCAAGACTATTAAAAATGGAAGATAGTATTCATGAACGGATTATTGGACAAAAACATGCAGTTATAGCAGTTTCAAAAGCCATTCGCCGTGCACGTGTAGGATTACGAAATCCAAATCGTCCTATTGCAAGTTTCATTTTTGCTGGCCCTACAGGTGTTGGCAAAACCGAATTAACAAAAGTTCTTTCAGATTATATGTTTGGAAGCGAAGAAAGTATGATTCGACTAGATATGTCTGAATACATGGAAAAGCATACAGTTGCTAAACTTATCGGATCACCCCCTGGCTATGTGGGGTATAATGAGGGTGGGCAGCTAACAGAAGCTGTTCGATCAAAGCCTTATTCAGTTGTTTTATTAGATGAGGTTGAGAAAGCTCATCCAGATGTTTTTAATTTATTGTTCAAATTTTAGATGATGGTAGATTAACGGATTCAAAAGGGCGTGTGATTGACTTCAATAATACTTTAATTATTATGACTACTAACTTAGGTTCTAAAATTATTGAGCGCGAAAGTGGTATTAAGTCAAAATCAGAGATGGGTGACGGAGGATTTAAAATCACTCCTGATGAAATTTTAGGTTGGGAACCCGCTCCTGAACCAATCAAAGATCCGGAACTTTTTGAACGTGTTACTAAATTAGTAAATGATGAGTTAAAAAACTTTTTCCGACCAGAATTTTTAAATCGTATTGATGAAATTATTGTTTTCAATCATTTAACACGGATGGATATTTGGGAAATCTGTGATTTAATGATTAAGTCCGTTCAAAAACGTTTAACCGATAAAGAAATTTACCTAATTGTTGATCTATCAGTTCAAGCATTCTTAACAGATGAAGGTTATGATCCAATTTATGGTGCTCGTCCATTACGACGTGCAATTATGAAATATTTGGAAGATACATTAGCTGAACAGTGTTTATCTAAGAATTTATATCCAAATACAAAAATTTATGTTCATCGAAAAAAAGTAGAAGGAACTTTAATGACTTATACAAATGAGTTAGAAGTGGAAGTAGATTTTAGTGATGTTGATCAACTTTTATTAGATGAATCCGTGGAAAATAATGAACCAGTAACAGTATTAGCAGCTGGAAATGATACATCAAATTTGACTTCCGGTAATATTAGTCCGGATAACCCGAATATAGATTTGGGAGATGATCAGTCAACAACAGGTCTTTCTGGAAAAACTTCTAGATTTTTTAGAAAAAAAAGTTAGTTAGAAAATAATTTTCAATCTTTAAATTTTAAAGATTGAAAATTGTTACTTTAAAAACTAGTCAAAAAATATTTGAATAAACTAAGATATCCATCCATAGCTATGAAGTCCTTTACCTAAAAAATTGACTCCTAAGTAGCAAATCCATATAACAAAAAACCCTAATCCACCTAAAATAGCTGTTTTTCTTCCTTCCCAACCTTTTGTAATTCGAGCATGTAAATAGGTAGCAAAGACTAACCAAGTTATTAATGCCCAAGTTTCTTTGGGATCCCAACTCCAATAGGATCCCCATGCTTCATTAGCCCAGACTCCGCCTGAAATAATTCCAATGGTTAAAAATGGAAATCCTAAGCCAATAATTCGATAACTCCAATTATCTAAACTTTTTAATAATTTTAATTTGCCAAGCTCAGAAATTTCGTTTGATTGTAAAAGTAAGTTTGTTGAATAATAGTCCACCATAATGTTATAAAGAGGTAAGGATGAATCATCCATAATTTTTAAATCAATTTCTTTATACCGTGAAATCACTAAGAATAGAATACATAGCAATGAGCCAATAATTAAGGTACCGTAACTTAAAAGCATCATACTTACATGCATCATTAACCAATTTGATTGTAATGCAGGAACTAAAGGACTTGCTTTTTGCATGTCTGGGGATAATGTTAAATTAGCAAAGCCACTTATTAATAAGGCAACTGGGATTAAAACGGAACCAATTAATTTACTTTTTGTTTTTGTTTCAATATATAAATAAATAGTTAGTATTAACCATGTTAAAAATAACAATGATTCATAGAGATTACTTAGTGGAAAATAGCCTGCAACTATCCATCGAGAGCAAAGAATAAAAAATAATATTCCACTAGCAAAAAATGTACTTATTTTTCCAATTTTTGATAATAAATTAGAATTGCTAAACAAGGATAAATTAACCCAATATGTTATCATTGAAAATAATAAAATTCCAAATACTATATTTGATAAAACGTTTTGAATTTCATTCCAATCCATCAAATTTCTCCAATAAAAATTTTTATATAAATTAACTTATAGTATACCATTCTACTAAAAAATGAGTAAATTTTTGTATTTTTTAAATGCTTTTATACCGAGTGAACGGAGCCCGAGACGAAGTGCCCATTAGCGTAGCGAGAATGAATAGCCCAGCGAACAGGACTTGTAACTTGAAAACGATAACTAAAACAGCTATTCATCTATTATCTACATTCTTAATTTATTAGATAATGACATCTTTTGGCAAAGCCATTATGATACATTCTATATTAGATTAGGAGTTAAAAGGAATAAAAATTAAGAACATTTATAAAATTATAAGAATAACGGGTTCACAAGACAATATTTTAAGTATTTTTTTTGTTGAAAAGGATACCATTAAAGATAATATCGAAATAATTGAATGGAATTTTCCTAACAGTGATAAAAGCAAAATCCGAACCTTAAAAGAAGAAGTCTTAAAATAAGTACTTTTCGGTTTGAAGTCGGTCAATCAATTGTTGAGAACAAATTATAAATGATCTAAACTTTATTTGTCACCTTTCTATAGCTCCGCAAATCAGAGAAAAATTTCAGTCTTGATTAGACATTATCATAATGAGAATGTCTAAAGTGTAAAAAAAGAAAGTAAAAGGTTGGAGGAGTCAAATAAAGAGTAAATTTCTAAATAATGTTGATAAATTAAAATTACTATTGCTTTTCACTTGTCAAAATGTTATAATAAGTTAGTCAAGCAATGACTATTAAATAAATAGCAAAATTTATAAGGGATTACCGTTTTACTCTATAGTTTGGAATGAGTTATATAAGTTCCATTCTATTAATATCCATTATTTGGCAAATCGGCCAGGTCAGCAAGTATGTTATAATATACCTGAAAAAAATATTACAAAAAAAGTAAACTAATGGCAGTACCTAAAAAACGAACATCAAAATCAAAAAAAAATGCTAGAAAAGCAAATTGGAAAAGAAAAGGATACCAATATGCTAAAAAATCTTTATCTTTAGCTAAGTCGATGCTTCAAGGCAAACCGACTAGTTTTGTATATAGCTTATATGTAAATGATGAATAAAGATTTATTAATTTTAATTAAAAGAGTCTAATAATCTCTCTAAGCGGATGTGGCGAAATTGGGAAACGCGCTAGGTTTAGGCCCTAGTAACAGAGGCTGTTTTGAGAGTTCAAGTCTCTCCATCCGCAATTTAAAATATCTACTAATAAATCTATAAAAACTTGAATCATGCTTCCTTTTACTTTAAAACAGCTACGAATCTTAAAAGCTCTTGCAACAGAAAAAAACTTTACAAAAGCAGCTGAATTATTACATCTTTCCCAACCATCTTTAAGTAAACAAATACAAATTTTAGAAAAAAATTTAGATGTTTGTTTAATAAACCGAGGACATAATAATATTTCTTTAACAACAAATGGTAAAGTTTTTTTGCAATACGCCGAAAGAATTTTGGCTCTCTGCGAAGAAAGTTGTAGAGCAGTTATTGATTTAAAGAATGGTGAACGAGGAAATTTAACAGTTGGAGCAAGTCAAACAATTGGAATCTATTTATTACCAAGAGTTTTAGCCCTTTTTGCTCAAAATTATCCTCAAATTAATTTAAAAGTACAAGTAAATTCAACAAAAATCATTGCCAAAAATGTTCTAAATAGAGAAATCGACCTTGCAGTTGTGGGAGGGGAAATCCCAAATGATTTAAAAAAAAATCTTCTTATAGAAAAATTTGTGGAAGATGAGTTTAGTTTAATTATTGCGAAATCACATCCATTTGCTAAAAAAAAAAAAATTACAAAAGAGGATTTATATCATTTAAATTTTATTACTTTAAATTCAAATTCTACAATACGAAAATTTATCGATAATATTTTAATGCAAAATCAAATTGAAATTAAACAGCTAAAAATTGTTATACAATTAAATTCTATCGAAGGTATAAAAACAGCTGTAAGCTTAGGGTTAGGTGCTGCGTTTGTTTCCTCTTCTGCTATTGAAAAAGAAATTGAATTAAATAAAATTGAAATTCTGAAAATTGATAATATAAGTATAACGAGAACTTTATACATTATTAGTCAGCCTGAATGTTATAAATCAAAATCATTTGAATTTTTTTATGATGAACTATCATGTTTAAAAAATAATATAAAAATTTGAAATAAAATTTGAAATAAAATTTGAAATAAAATTTGAAATAAAATTTGAAAAAAGTTGACGATTTAAAAAAAAATTTAGTATCATAAATATAACTAAAAATAAATAAATTTACTTTATGAAATATGCAATTGTCGAAATAAGTGGAAGGCAATTTTGGGTTGAAACGGGGAAATACTATGATTTTAATAGAATTTCAACAGAGTTAGGAAAACAGATTATTTTGAATCGTGTTTTATTAATGAATAATGATGGTGAACTATCTATAGGAAAACCATATGTAAAAAACGTTAAGATAAGAGGAAAAGTCTTAGAACATCTTCGAGGTAACAAAAAAATTGTCTATAAGATGAGACCAAAAAAAAAGAGTAGAAAAAAACAAGGACATAGACAAGAATTTACAAGAGTTCTAATTCAAGATATTATTATTAATTAACGTAAAAACTAAAAATTATGGCTCATAAAAAAGGTGCAGGAAGCACAAAAAATGGTCGAGATTCAAACTCAAAAAGGTTAGGGGTTAAAAGATTTGGTGGAGAAAGCGTACGTGCTGGTAATATTATAATTCGTCAACGTGGAATGAGATTTAAACCAGGCTTTAATGTTGGATGTGGTAAAGATTTTACTTTATTTGCACTAAAGGATGGAAGGGTAAAATTTGATTCTAAAGATGGAAAGCATAAACGTGTGAGTATTCTTGGTTAAGGTAAGGACCCTTCTTATAAGCTGTCAATACAGTAAGTTTTTGTTTTTGGAGAACTCAATTTATTATGTATGAAACATAACACGAGTTCTAGATTTAAAAATTCTCCATATTCAACTTTATAACCTCTGATAAAGATAAGATGTTAATAATCCAAGTTTTTTTAATTATTAGTTAAAAATTTGTAAATAGTTTTCAAATGCTAAAAAATCCATTTATCAACAATTCTCTAATAAAAAAATATCAAAATTTAATAAATCAAATTAATCAGCTTGAAGGTACACTAAAAGAATGCACCGATAGTGAATTACGCGATAAAAGCGTTAAATTACAAAAACAATACAAGGATACGCAAACTTTAGATCCAATTATTTCAGAAGCATTTGCATTGACTCGTGAAGCTAGTTTAAGAACTTTAGGACTAAGGCATTTTGATGTTCAATTAGTGGGTGGATTAGTTTTAAATAATCAAAAAATTGCAGAAATGAAAACTGGTGAAGGTAAAACACTTGTAGCTACTTTACCAGGTGTTTTAAATTCATTAACCAAAAAAGGTGTTCATATTGTAACTGTAAACGATTACTTAGCAAATCGTGATCAAGTTTCAATGGGTCAAATTTATAGATTTCTCTGTTTAAGTACTGGGTTAATTCAGGAAGGTATGTCTACTTTTGAAAAACGGGAAAGTTACAATGCCGATATAACATATGTTACAAATTATGAAGTAACATTTGATTTTCTTCGTGATAATATGGCATTAAATTTAAATGATGTTGTTTTAAGACCATTTAATTATTGTATCGTTGATGAAGTTGATTCGATTTTAATTGATGAAGCTCAAACCCCATTAATTATTTCAAATAATATTCCCACACCAATTGAAAAATATATTGTAGCTTCAGAGATTATAGAGTATTTAAAAGTAAGAACTCATTATAAGGTTGATGAAAAGAATAAAAATGTTATCCTAAATGAAAAAGGAAGTAAACAAATTGAGCAAATTCTAAGTATTAAAGATTTATATGATCGAAGCGATCCTTGGATTCCTTATATTCTTAACGCACTTAAAGCAACTGCTTTGTACTTTAATAATGTTCATTATATAATACAAAACAATAGAATCGTTATTGTTGATGAATTTACTGGGCGAATTATGCCTGATAGAAGATGGGGAGATGGTTTACATCAAGCAATTGAAGCAAAAGAAAAGTTACCCATTCGACAAACGACAGAAACTATTGCGTCAATTACTTATCAAAATTTCTTTTTACTTTATCCAAAACTATCAGGAATGACTGGAACGGGAAAAACAACGGAAATTGAATTTAGAAAAATTTATAATTTATCGGTAGACGAAGTTCCACCGGCTCGTCCAACACAACGAAAAGATTTTCCTGATTTAATATATAAAGATCAATTTTCAAAATGGAATGCTATCGCACAAGCGTGTAATAAAATTTCTTCCACTGGACAACCTATTTTAATTGGTACAACCACAGTCGAAAAATCGGAAATGTTAGCTCAATTGTTGAGTGAATATAAATTGTCATATCAAATTCTAAATGCAAAACCAGAAAATGTCCGAAGAGAATCTGAAATTGTTGCCCAAGCGGGAAAAAAAGGTAGCATTACTATTGCTACTAATATGGCCGGTCGTGGAACTGATATTATTTTAGGTGGAAATATTAATTTTCAAATTCAAAAAAATTTATACAATATATTAACACTTTCAAAAAATTATAAACTTTCAAAACATAAAAATTTGCTAACCTTTTTAAATAAACCAGAATTAAAAGGAAGCTCTTATAAGTTTTTGAGTGTTTTAATATTATTACTTCATGATCCACAATTCTTAAAATTCTCAGACTTAGAGATTCTTAAAATCTTACGAGAAAATGACCAAATTTCTATTTCAGTTTTCTCATATCAATGCTCTATTCAATTTTTAATTAATCAATTAGTTTTTTCTAATAAAAAATCCCAAGAGCAAGAAAATAAAATTGTTAAAAATTTAGGTGGATTATATATTATCGGAACAGAACGAAACGATTCTAGAAGAGTCGATAATCAACTTCGAGGACGGTGTGGGAGACAAGGTGATCCTGGTACATCTAGATTTTTTTTAAGTCTGGATGACAATTTATTACGCATTTTTGGTGGCTCAAAACTTCAAAGTTTTATGCAAACACAAATACCAGATGATTCACCTTTAGAATCTAAACTTATTACTAAAAGTCTGAGTTCTGCCCAAGAACGGGTTGAAGAAAGAGCTTATCAGCAACGGAAAAATTTATTCGATTACGATGATGTTCTAAATAAGCAAAGAAATATTATTTATTATGAACGAAGAAAAATCTTAGAGAGTGTTTCGATTCGAAAAACCATTTTTGCTTATGGAGAACAAATTATTACAGAACTTTTATTGGAACTTCGCGAAGAAAAATTCCTTAATCAAACAACAATTAGTGTGATTGAAAATTTATTTGGAAAAAATCTAATAATAAATCAAATTAAAGATTCGATTTGGATTGTCAATGACTTTGATTTTTACGAACTAAAACTTTATTTATTTAATGAATTTTGGTTAACTTATCAGGCTAAAATTGTGGAATTATCAGTTTATGGATATGGAATTATTAATAATTTAGAACGTATTCTTATCTTAACAAATACAGATCTTATCTGGCGTGATCATTTACAAAAAATGACATTCTTACGAGAAGCTGTAGGTTGGAGAGGTTATGGACAAAAAAATCCTTTATATGAATATAAACAAGATGCATTTTATATGTTTGAAACGCAACAAGAATTTATTCGGCATTTAGTAATTCATGATTTACTAAGAGCATCTATATTATAAAAATTTAACATTTAATTCATTACTATGACAAAACGTACACTTTCTAATAAAAGCCGCTATTCCGTTTTAAAAGTTTCAGGATTTCGAGCACGTATGGCAACTCCGGAAGGACGAAAAGTTATTCGGACAAGACGAAAAAAAGGTCGTACAAAAGTAGCATTACGACGATAAACTTTAATCTATTAGAGTTCCTTGAAATATAGAGCTCTAATAATAAATAATTTTTTACTTAAAATTAATATAATAATATCTTAAGAAACTTAATGTTTGAATAAGTATTTTATGAAATTTAATGATGAATTAGCTCTTTTTTTAAAAGCTCGCTATCCCATAATTTATATTAATACCGTAGAAGAAGACCGTGTAGAATATGTAATTCGAAAGAATATAAAAACAAATTTAAATAGAAGTATTTATAGTTGGGATTTCGTAGACGGTTACACAAATAACCCTAATAACGAAGGTTTTGCAAAACGAAATCCTTTACAAGCACTTGAATTGGTAGAACGTTTAAATTCTGAAACACCAGCAGTTTTTTTATTAAAAGATTTTAACCGATTTTTAAATGATCTTTCGATTTCAAGAAAATTACGAAATATTAGTCGAATTTTAAAACTACAACCAAAAACAATTATCATTATTGGATCCGAATTAAGGATACCAAAAGAATTACAAGATTTAATAACGGTCATTGAATTTCAGCTTCCATTAGAAAAAGAAATTAATCAAGAATTAGAACGTTTAGTAAATTCTTTAAATATTAAAGTAAATTCTCAATTATTTGAAACTTTAGCCCGTGCATGCCAAGGTTTGTCATTGGAACGGATTCGACGTGTTTTATCTAAAATTATTGCAACCTATAAAACTATTGATGAAAATAGTATTAATGTTCTCCTGAGCGAAAAAAAACAAATTATTCGACAAACAGAAATTCTTGAATACTCATCTGTCACAGAAAAGATTGATAATTTAGGTGGATTAGATAACTTAAAAGATTGGCTTAAAAAACGAAAATCAGCTTTTAGTATTCAAGCTTCAAATTACGGCTTACCGACCCCCCGAGGATTACTATTAATTGGTATTCAAGGAACAGGAAAATCTTTAACGGCTAAAGCAATTGCAAGTGATTGGCAATTACCCTTACTAAAATTAGATGTAGGGAAATTATTTGGTGGAATTGTAGGTGAATCTGAATCACGCCTTCGACAAATGATTAATCTAGCTGAAACTATTTCTCCTTGCATTCTTTGGATTGATGAAATTGACAAAGCGTTTAGTAATACTGAAAGTAAAGGAGATAGTGGTACTAGTAATCGAGTCTTAGCTACTTTTACTAGTTGGCTCTCAGAAAAAACTAAGCCAGTATTTGTTATTTCAACGGCAAATAATATTGATTTACTTCCATTGGAAATTATTCGAAAAGGACGATTCGATGAAATCTTTTTTTTAGACCTACCAAAAAAAGACGAGCGTGAAGATATTTTTAAAATTCATTTACAAGAATTTCGGCCAAATAGTTGGGAATCCTTTGATTATTCTATTTTAGGAAAAGCTTCAGAATCTTTTTCAGGTGCTGAAATTCGACAAAGTATTATTGAGGGCATGTACCATGCGTTTTATGAAAAACGTGAATTTATTACTGGTGACATCTGTAAAGCTATTAATGAATTAATTCCGTTAGCTAATTTAGAAAGTGAACAAATGATAAGATTACAAAATTGGGCTTCATCGGGAAGAATTCGTTCAGCTTCTTCTAAACATATATATTTAAATTAAAATCTTAAATGAAACAAAAGTTTTTTAGATTAGTCGCAGATTTAAGATTTTCAATTTTTCTTTTGTTACTAATTAGTCTCTTTAGTATCGTCGGGACAGTTATTGAACAAGACCAAGCAGTAGAACTTTATAAATTAAAGTATCCATTAACAAATCCTGTTTTTGGGATTTTAACTTGGGATTTGATTCTTAACTTTGGTTTAGATCATATCTATAAAACTTGGTGGTTTTTTGGACTAATTTTTTTATTTGGTGTCAGTTTAATTTCATGTACGTTTTTACAACAATTACCATCATTAAAAGTGGCACGTCGATGTCAATTTTTTAGAAAAACGAATCCATTCTATAAGTTAAAAACTTTTACAATATTAAATCATTTTTTGTTTAATAAAACTTTATATCAAATTAAACAAAATCAATATTCTATTTTTCAACAAAAAAATATTGCATATTGTTATAAAGGTTTAATCGGTAGAATTGCTCCCATTTTAGTTCATTTTAGTATGATTTTAGTATTACTAGGAACGATTATTGGAGCTTTCTTTGGTTTTAAAGCTCAAGAAATGATTCCAAAAACTGAAAATTTTCATATTCAAAATATGGTAATAAGTGGACAATTAAGTTTTATTCCTAAAACATCTACAAGGATTAATGATTTTTGGATTACTTATACAAAAAATAAAACTGTTTCACAGTTCTATTCTGATATTTCAGTTTTAAATTCTCAAGGAGAAGAAACGAATAGAAAAACTATATCCGTTAATTCCCCTCTAATTTCTAATAACATTTATTATTATCAAACTGATTGGAATTTAATTGGATTAAGATTACAAACAATCCATAATGAAATTATGGAATATCCGTTAGTAAATATTTTAAATAATCAAAGTAAAGTTTGGTTAACTTGGATTTCTATTACTCCATCCTTAAATGAAGGAATTATTGCTTTAATTGATAACTTACAAGGCTATTGTTCTGTTTATAATGAAACTGGGATATTTTTAGGAAACCTAGAACTAAATGAAACAGCTACTTTTTCAAAACCTTTTACTTTATTAGAAATCATAAGTTCTACTGGTTTACAAATTAAAACTGATCCTGGAATCCCTATTATCTATTTAGGTTTTTTTTTCTTAATGCTCAGTACATTAATAAGTTACTTAACTTATTCACAGATATGGATAGTAGAAGAAAATCAAAAATTATTTATTGGAGGCACTACAAATCGTGCACAATTTGATTTTGAATTAGAATTTTTAAAATTAATTCAATAAACTACTAATAAAATATAGAAGTATGTCGTATAATTGTAATTAACAAGTTTTTTACTTGGGAAGAATTATAATTACAAATTTTTTTTTATGACAGCAACTTTAGAAAGACGTCAAAGCGTTTCTTTATGGGAACGTTTCTGTGGTTGGATTACTAGTACTGAGAACCGTTTATACATTGGTTGGTTTGGTTGTTTAATGTTCCCTACATTATTAACAGCTACTTCTTTTTACATCATTGCTTTTATCGCAGCTCCCCCAGTTGATATTGATGGTATTCGTGAGCCTGTTGCAGGTTC
>JAULBU010048384.1:0-13291 GCA_032358235.1 Odonthalia washingtoniensis | reverse complement strand
ACTGAAATCATTCACGTAACTACTGTATCCGGAGATTCGTGATTGACAAATCATTCACTGTTCTACATAAAATGTTGTCCCGTTGTGCACTATACATACAGGTTACTACATATTTTGAATAAACTGTGTAATGGTGTACTGCACAATTATTCATGTTACGTATGATTTATATGATGGTATAGTGCACGTTCGTTCATTTTTGAAGATATTTTTTAAGTTAAACTACACTGTACTGCAAGGAAAGGAACTGTTCAGGGTAGAAAACATACAGTAGACTGCACATACTGCAGTATATAAACCACGTAAACTACTGCATCATACACAATCAACAGATTCTGGCCCATGCTACATTAATGATGCTGAGAATTCAGTAGTTTATTTTCTAGTTGAACTGCCTTTTTTTCCATACATCGCAGTTTCAGGTCCTAGTTCCCCTATTCAATACATTCGAATTCCAATGGAATAGTGAATGTTTGCATGCATTCCGCAACTGCGGTGAATGGAAGGCAACGTTCTTTTCCGAAGACACTGACGTATCCCGACTTATATATATATGAGGAATTACATGACTGAATAATCTCAGCGGCTCATAAACGGCAACCCCACCATTTCCACTACATACATCTTCGCTTCTCCTTCTTCCAACAGTAGTAGTCTCAATTATTTTCTGGTTTTTTCCACATGCTTCATTTAGATATATCCAGGTTATATCCAGTTCGGCGCGGATATTTCATTTGGATCATCGATGATAGACTCCGCACTTTTAAAATTGCCTAACCTGTTGTTCTGAGCACATATTAACAGAGACACCACAATTCCGCGTCCAAATTTTCTAAAAATCTTTCTTGTATTAAAAGTATACCTATCTCTGGAATGACGTTTTGCTGACTGTATGACAAACACCATAACAGTTATTCCAGATGCAGTTGCCCCAGAAAAATTATCTACACTCATACCGTTTAATACCGTAAGTAAATGAACTAACTTACAACGTTAAATTACTTTTGCAGACCAGAGATGTAAAACACTTCATTGAAAAGTGGCAGTTTACAGTCTAAGAGTTTTATCTTCTCATTTGCTCCATTAATTGACAAAGAAATCGACGTTCCACAAATACCTTAATTGTTGAAACACCTGTTGAAATTGTTTGTAATATATGTTTCATGTTTTCATTTGCTGCATCTACTTCCTCCGCAATGCCATCAATTCCTTTTTGTATTTATAGTGATCTCTCCAGTTCTACAATCATTTTACGTACCATGGTTCCATCAGACAATTCTTGTATCATTGTTCCATTAGATGATACTTTCAAGGTATGATACGGAACTTGTGTGACACTTAACGGTGAGTTATTGTTTTGTATAGATGGCATACTGCGTTCCGGGCGGCGACGTTTCTGCCTTTCTCCGGATTCTTTCTTTTCTAACAAGGACATCGTACAGGTTTTTTATTTGCAGATCCACTTACTTTTCTTAACAACATTGATTACGCACGATCATCACATGATTCCAGGTCATCAACACCTTCATCATTATTTCTACATTTAGAGTAAAACCAATTTCTCTATAACATAGAAAAAGAATGTCCGTTTCATCACCACTGTCATCACCACTACTAACTTCCTCTTCTGGACTCATTCTTGTATCGCGCTCACCATCTGCCTCTTCCTCGAAATTAGTGTTTTCAGAATCCAAATTTGTTTCTTCGCATAGGTTTCTACCGCGTTTTGTGTTTATTCAGCTTTTTTACCTTTTCTTTGTTTAACTGAATAGAAATCCTACCTTTAATTGGAGATGTATGTGCCTTTATTCTGTCAGCATTAATGACTCTTTTGGAGTTGTAGCAAAATTCTTTGACTCTCCCTATGATCCCAGTTCACCGTTCCTTTTCATATGAAGTAATGGAAACTTTGTGTTATTCGAGTCAACTGTCATTACCGTCGCTAGTTTTCTTTTTGAAAAGTTGAGGGTGTTTCTTGTGTCAATACGGTGAAATCATGCAGAGAGGGGAGGAGTGGGAAAACTAATTATATATGGTATTGTGACTTATCTATAATACATAATGTATATACATAATATATACGTAACGTTTAATGTTGTTAAATTTGTGTCTGTATGTTAGAAGAGACCGTTCCTTTCTTAAATTGGTGTTAAAACTTGATAGAACGAATCAATTAGAATTAAATTTCCAAACTAGGAGAAACACTGTTGTATAGTAACTTGAAATTATACTTGACGATATAATGAGAGTTACTTCCCAAATAAAACGTTTCTTTCCTTTTATTGTAACGAACATTTATTTTGAACATTGTTCGCTTTCATTGTAACGAAAAATTATTTTGAACATTGTCCTCCAATTTCTCCGTTCATTGTATGTTTCCTGTTCATATGCCAAGAATACATTCCAGTTTGAACAAAAGGACCTCCCAACTTCCCCAGATTCCCCCAGATTCCCCGAAGCACACACAACTACAATTGTTACATCTAGAAATTTCAATATGGTACCATCTCTCCGAAAAAAAACATATTCACAAATACGCTCCATCTCCTTTACAGAATTTTTATGTTGTATGGTTGGAGAGTGCAGCGGAAACATGGTGGGGTGCGCGTTGTTAACAGTAGAGCCATTTGATTCATTCAGTTCAGCCCCAGCCCTTGCTGAAGGTACACTTGTTTATGCAGGGAACTTCCCTTTCCAAGGGGAAGCTCCGTGCATAAAAAATTGCACCTTCAACAAGGGCCTCAGCTAAGGTGATATATGAAGAGCAGAAAAGTGTAGTGCAATTCTGTACTTTAAAAGGAAAGGCCGTGTCTTACTTGAAAAGGAAACAAAAGGTGCCGGGGAAAGCATTGAAAATACTAATTCATGGATTTATGCCAACGAATTGCCCGTGCGTTCCATTTTACACAAGGAACATTCTGGTAACAAACGAAAAAACTATAAACATGAACAAAGAAGAGAGAGTGGTGCAGGTACTGAAATTGAACACGGCTTACTTCCTATATGCAAATCAAATAATACCATAAATGAACCCTTAGCTTCACTGACGCAAGAAGAAGAGAAGAAAAATGCTTCGATATATATTTCTAATTATGCATTAAATCCACAAAGCAACTCATATTAAAAACATCACCATTCAATTGTAACTGTTGAATTTCTGTCAAACAGACTAAATAGTCTAAAAAGTTCTCAAAACACCATGTTGAATAGTGCACATAAAATTGTACACGTCAATTGTGCAAATGAAATTATTACACTTCTCCGTATAGAAGTGTTACTTCAGGCATTTAAGACAAAGTTCCAGCCAACCAATCTTTTAGGATCAAAATAACTAATATATTCTAAGGCCGTATTAAACTACGTTCCGTGTGCAATGGAACCATTCACAGCAATTTGCAGACATCGTAAATAATACGGACACACATTCATGAACTAAACGTTTCATCCCTGCTTTCCTCACAACTCAAGACCAATCCTCCGAAACCACAACATTATCCATTTCGTTTCCCAAGATTTTCCGACCTTTGTAAGTCAATTGGAATAAGATATTTGATGGATTACGTTGAGATTATTTGCAGGAAAGTTATAAAAATTCATATGTCGTACTTGACAATAGTAGGAATACAATTTTCAAAAAAATAACATTATTTTCGGTCATAGACGAGAAGATGTTCTTTTTGACACCATTCATAAGGCGGTGAGTTCTGAAGTTCCAATCATAGAATGTTCAACAGAAACGTGGTCTGAAAATGAAGTCAGGAATTTTTCACATTGGAAACTGAATAATATCACATGCCCCTGTCATACTGTTCATGAAACTTCAATACACTAAACTGGAATTTCAGACTGGAATTTTGACAGTGGTGAAAAAGCAACAGGTTCACCTTGACTCTGTCGAATAAACCACTTCTATCGTCCAAAGTTCAGACGAGAACACAAAATATGGTCCTGTGGACACTTCACCTTACGATACCACTATAACTACTGCGGGTAATTATAATGGTTGGTCTCCTCTGTAGGGAGACCAATTGTAGTGAGCGGCTACAAATCCTGGCGTCCTTAAATTAAGTTGATTGCACTGTCAGACATTCTCTCTCATCACTAGACGTGACAAGTACGCTCATGTATGCTACGTTACACGTTCTTTCTCTTGACAATTTCATTCATAAAAAGGCTTCCATGATCGAAAGATTCTGATTGACATATTATTCTTGATCATCGATATCGCGATACCTCACAGGGTATGGGCCCTCATCACAGACATCTCTGAAAATCATCATATGACCTCAAGAAATACCCTTATTTCTTTCAAAACTACAACTGAAAGACCAATATTTCCTTACAGCTACTTCTTAAAATCATCATATCACCGCAAGAAATACCCTTCTTTCTTTCCAAAAGACAACTGAAAGACCCATCATTTACTGTGCGCAAAACACCACACGAAAGACCCTTCTTTCCTTTCCTTTTAGTCAACCGACAAAGCACCAATTGTGTCCAAACACAAACCAACTATCTAAACATTTTAAACAATACAATGGGATCTCAACAACAAACTATTCCAACACATAATCTCACAATACCAGAATTAAACCCTGAAAACATTATACCATGGATCATAGCAATACAATGCGAAGCTTATGCTTTGTAAATAACCCCACAGATTGAATAAATTAACTGCACCTTCGACCCAATAAATAATGGATCAGTAAGTGCCCTCACTAGTGTCATCATATCATCTCAACGAAAATCGGTAGCATCAGCAGTACTTATACCAGGCACCTCCAGGAACCCATGCCTTATCATTTCCAGAGTCCAGCAGAAACTTGAGCGTACATCAGTAGAAGATCATGATACGCTACAAACTGATGCAGAGAATACCATCATTTCCAGCTATGACAATGCACAAGCTTATGTTGACGCTCATCTCAATATTAGGGGACGAATGTCTGTAGCACGCTATCCAAGGATATAAAACGAACAATCAACAATCAAATTAATAACGAAAGACCTAAAGAATCACCCAACTTCCGCCGATATCATACTCTTATGGATATCACACATGCCTGAAACTATTCAAGAGATTTTGACAACTATTGAATCTCTCTAACAAAATGCGATCCATACGGCAACAATCACTTCTTCATATCCGACAACCTCAGCTACACCAATCTAATGAACAAAACACGACAAAACTAACACAAGTCGTCATCCTCAGAAGTTCTGCCACTTCCACGCTTCCAAAGTAGGTAGTCCCTTCAACCATAGCGGCCAAGAAGGCCACGACCCCGACAATCCTCTCAATACCAACTACAACGCAGAAAATAGCATATCCACAGTCCGGAAGAATATACAAAATAATACCAACTGCATCCAGTCACAAACAACTACATTCCGTCGCAAGACGCGTTAGTACAATTCAACAAAATCTTGATGGCAATAACAACAATGTGCAATATATCAATTACCCCAATCTTATGCAGTATATTAATGATCCAAATCACTCGCCAGATCTACAATAAAATTCTGAGGATGATACCAATCCCGCCAATGACGGTAAATATATCATTGACAGTGGAGCTAATCCATCACATTCTCCCCTTCCCGTTCCTCATATGAAAATTCTAACCTTACTGCATCACTCATTAACTGCCAACAATTTCCAAACCGTCATCAAGCAGTCTGGGGTTCAAAAATCCAACACTACAAATGGTGTTATATATACTAAGGCAATAACGGTCCCAAAAATCCCAGAGACTCTCATCTCTGTCAAAGAACTCACTTCAAACAAAACAATCATCTTCACAGAAAAAAATGCGTACATCATGCCAACATATAATCTTACCAACATTCATATGCCTCCTCAAATTGCGAAATGCACAATGGATATCAAACTCCTACAAATTGATGAAACCATCACATAAATCTAATGCTTCCCCATCCCCTTCCCAAGCCATGTTAATACAGAAAAATTGATCCCTGCCCCACTTCTCCCATAACCTACCATCTCCCTTCCCTAATCCGACACCATACACGCATTCAATCACAGCATCATCAAAAAACACAAATCCCCCATTACACAAAAATGACAAAAAACCCTATTCTCTAAAACTTGATTGCTCCTTTGTCATTCTATGACCATACTCCTCCATTGATGGATTAGACAATGGCCTTGCAATTGGCATTTAATTTCAAATCGACTCGACAACAGGTCGATTTGATGCATGAGCGAGCTTCGTGTGATACAATGAAAAGTAACGATATGCACTTATCGATTCATTTACATATTTCTATTCAACACGTGTGTGCATAATTTATGCACAATACACATTATTTAGCATTGATGAATGCAAAATATACTGAACTGGATTAGAACTAGTTCGTATTTACTAACAGTAGAATTCTGTATACACGTTTTGAATCATTTAGACTGACATCATTATGTCAGTGTAAATACCGCTCCTCAGAGAGGGGGAAAACAAATAAAATAGTTAGACACATGTTACACTTGAATCAATTAATTCTTTTCTCAACCGTACTCAGAAAGTACTCCAGAACTAGTTGATTGAAATCAACGAGCACTACACAGCCTACCACCAGGTAAGAACCAGTGGTATAGCGAGGGCGTTTCTTCGAAGCGTTTGTAGTAATTCCGTCAGGAACTACATCGTGGATGGTGACCCGCCTTCAGACAACCGAGGCCGCAAAAGTACATCATTGTATTAGGTTTACGGCTCAACAGTGCGGACCGGAGAAAATTAGCATATATTAGGTAATTATTCTATACTTTCATAAATCACTATAATTCCATTTCTATGTTTATTTGATTGATCGTTTACTTTTTATTAAAGTAGCTTTCTTTTTTGGACAGATTCGACATTCAACCATGCATCGATACCCCTCCAGTGTCTCATCATACAATCGGGACTATTCCCTGCACTATTCACCATATCGATCCTTAAAACCAATATCCTGGCATACATTGGGTGTGTGTACGGCAAAGCAGTCCAATCACCTCACCGATCCTCACCTCCTACCATTACCAATCCTGGCTCATATGTATCCAGTGATATAATAGGCTCCATTTCACCCCATCAGGCAGACTGCATCGTCACATAGTAACTTTTACTGAAGATTGCTTCAAAATCCCTAATTGCTATCCGAATTCAAAGTAGGTCTGAACTGTCGCACGTAATACCTGCCACCATGAACTTCATATCCAACTTACATGGCAAATCCGCAGACCGTTTTCACAGTGACATTGTTCGTTAATATACGTCCCAAGTTATGACGTCATTTCTCTCTCAAAACGGAACTATTCAAACCACCATATCATCCCACCAACCTCGATCAAACTCAAAATCCGAGCACAAAAAAAGGACCCTTCTAAACGCTGTAAGATCATATCTAGCTCATAGCCGCCTTTCTGACTCATTTTGGGATTATGAAATAATTGATGCTACATTCAAATATAATCACATACCACATGCTTCCACAAAACTTCCACCAATATCACAATGACAGCCTCAACCACCCTTTCCAACATTTTTCCTACCGTTCGGTACAATTGGCACATTAGTCAACCCCAGCCAATCAAAGCCGAAGTTATCTCCGCGAGCCTGACCTGCCCGATTTATGCATAACATATCCCATTATCCCATTCCCACTACAAAATAATATTTCTCGAAACTAACCGGGAATCGCTGTGTCGAGATGCTGACTTTAAACCATACCATCCATGATTTGATCCCACATTTCTTGCTGGATCTGCATTCCGACAATTTCACATTAATCCCACACCATCTCAAATCCTAACACCACATCAGCTCCTCAATCAATCAAACAAATGCAACTTTATGCAGATGCTGCACTTTGGCATGTAGCCCATGACGCTGAAATCGCCCAATTAAAAAACAACAAAGATATTAAATGGCTCAGCCCCGCAGAAACTCCTCCCAATATCGAAGAATTGAGACCCATACATCTCACGATGACCTACAGATATAAACACAGAACTCATGGTAAAGTAACAAAGAAAGCACGCTTCGTTGTGCGCGGTGACATGATGCAGCCGACATTACACTATAACCCTGATCATAAAAGTGCATACACTGCTAAGAGAACTTCATCACGCTTCATATTCTCACACACACGAAAATTAAACCAGCCACTCTGCCACTTAGATATATCATCTGTCTTCACTCATGAACCCTATGATCCCGATCATGCAGTGTATGTTAAACAACTCCCCTGATAAACGGCTCATTTGGATTTCCCAATCACACCTACATCCTTCATAAAATGAACCTCTACAGTTCGAAGCCGGCTGGAAACATCTATCTCACAGCGCTTCATCTTCATATGCTATCTGATCAATACATTCAATCACAAGCCGACCCGTATATATATTATAAACACCTACGTAACAGATCAATAATCATCTCCATTACGATCGATGACTTCTTAGTAACAGCACCCGATTAAGCAGGAATAAATGCTTTCCATAATCACCTAAAGACGAAATACTCCATCAAAACACTATGAAAACCGCTGTGGGTACCAATTTCGTGATGCAGAGGCAATAGGAGACTGAAATATTTTCAAAAGTGTTCAAATTTTCACAAATGTTTTTTCGAACCCATTCAAAATTTTAAGAATTAGTTTTCAACAGCTCCTTTTCGTACAAAACAATTTTTATTACTCACTGAAGGAACATCTACCACCTGTGCCTTACGCTCGGAATCGTAATCAATCCCAACAACCTCAACATTTTGAACAACTTCATCAACCTCAACACTCTTAACAACTGAACGCCATGAAAACCGGTAAAAATTGACTACATCCACCTTATCCGATTGGAACTTCCTTCTGAAGAATTCATGGCTGCGAATTCCGACATTTTAACCGAGATAGCCAACCATGTGCACCCAAGGGCTGTAAAAGTCAGAGTTATTGAACATCTGAACGACCCCGACTTCAGCTTCCTAGAAGACGAACTGAAATTGGAAAACTCAATTTCAGGGGAAGGAGGTAGCTACGGCTATGGACGCGGTCACATCTTATTCTGCGAACCATTTGGAGTTCACTCATATTATAACCACATCAAATATTATGACTACAGGTTAGTCGTATTGTTTGGGGGTACCTCTGTTATTGTTACGAAGGACACGGAATCCAACCAGTTCAAGAGTTTTTTCATGGAAGAGGGGTAGGAATTCTGATTCCTGGTGATTACTACTTTCGTGTATGTGGTGTATCTCAGGATTGCGACACTACACTGTTAGATATACCAAGGAACGCAATGATGATGAAAACATATCCAAGGAATATTCTACGTTAAGATATTTGGCTCATTTCTACACGTGCTACAAAGGTAATCTTTCCACTTAAATAATTGACATCGTTGAAGTTCTTGCGGAACATCAGCAGGAAAGCGAGGAAGAAGCTGATGAAATCAGTCCTGAACTAAATGGATCAGAAGATAATCAATAACAACAACAGTAGCAGAAGCAAGATGAGCCACTGCAACAACAGGAGCAGCAGCAAGACAAGCCACTACAACAACAGTAGCAGCAGAAAGATAAGCAACAAAAACAAAAATTGTCTGAAGAACAGAAAGAGGAACAAAAAGAACAACAAAGGAACGAGGAAAAGAAACAGCAACAAGAGCAGCAGCAGTTTGATGGATTTCAGTGGTTGGAGCGTCTCAATAAAGGAACAATGTTTCCAAAGAGAAAACCGCGAAATTGTATTCATTTCACAAACATTATTTTGCAAAGCAGAAAAAGAATGGTTGAATTTGAAGCAAATGATAAAAACGAATGCCATAAAAAGAAAATAAAAAGAAAATAATGAGCATCTTTTGCATCGGCATCAACAACAGCTACAGCAAAAAAAAGCATGAAGCTCATACTCATCGTTAATCTGGTCGATTAATCAAATAACAAAAGCTCATTGCGGTCACTTGATGATCATGCAGGGACAAGAGAAATAAAATGTATGAAGAAAAGAAGAAAGTGAATCTGGTTGAGTAATCAAAAGAATGAAAGCAACTTTTGGTCAATTGATGATCATGATAAGCTGGTAATTCGTTATTGAAAACTCATTTTGGTCATTTGATGATCATGATGGGTTGGTTGGGAGGCTGCTCATCGCGTGGGAAGAAAGTGGTAAGTAAATGGAACGCCAGGAGAAAGTCACACAATGAGTCACCTAATCGCGATTAGTAAATGAAACGTCGTGTACATATGTGGCTGGAGTTTTGACTACAGATGTTATCTAACCTCCTCGTGGTTGTAGTCGTAAGTAGGTTTTAGACCGAAACTAATAAGATAACACAAAAACATAAATAATGGAACGTTTGTCTTAAAGCTTATTAGTGTCTGATTGGACTTATAAGTTCAAACTATTGTAACACGCACATCAATGGGTTTCCATTTGCAGCTCAATCGATATCAGAAAGAAAAATTGTCCTCTGCTGGTTTTAAGATGGCATTTATTAAGTGACAGAGACATCTGTCGAAAGAGGAATTAAATAAGTAGAGCCATGTTCTTCTTCGATCACATCTATTCCATGTGTTACAAATAACAACGTATATTCAGCATGTGCTGAGTCTTAGAAATAGTGTGCATACAGAACTCTAACTTATGAAGTTTAGATTTCAGTTCTTTAAGGTTTCGTGACATGATTTTTTCATCCACTTCTCGCTAGTTCGTTTGCTCAATCAGTGCATTGACGTACCATAGAATTCTTTTCCAGTGGTTTCATTCGTGGTTTGGAATTCATATACTGTGCGCTGAACCGGTTGAATGCACCCTTTCGACGGTCTTCACGTAGAGCTGAGGTAATGATTGTCTTGAGCCCATCCTGTTCATAAAAACAAATGCGTTTTATGTGACTGAGGTTCCATAGAATATCACCATCAGCCTCCATACAACAGAGAACATGCAGAAAACCACTTTCAACTAAAGTGACTATACCTTTTAACACCTTGACTTGTTCCAGCTGAGACAAGCACGAATTAAGAAATATTTCTTGTGGTTAAATACCTTTATCATATAAGTTTGACACCTCCAACCAAGAAATGCATCGCTCACTTTGTTTCCAGTGTACTGACCTCTCTTTCTGGCTTCGGCGTATGACAGTGGCTGAGAGTACCTCTCCTATTCACGAAATTGGAACTTGTAGATAATTGACCCTCTTCTTAGTGTCCCCCAGCGTGTAGGCTCTTTACTCTGTTCATCATCTTGTGCTCCCCATACTAAATCTTCTCCACTTCAATATGTCTCTTCTTCAATGTTGATGACGTTCATTGATACATTGAAAAGCTCAGAATGACGTTCCTGTTTCCTCTCGCTAAAATTATTTCCTTGTAGGCAAATACCTTACAAGTAAGGTCATGAACGTGCTTTTTAAACTTGTGGAATAAGTTCTTACATATACGCTTTTGTAGACGTTTGTTCTGGATAGATGTTCTAAATTTGAATAATAAGCGCATTGACGCTGCACATGATCCTCTGGATCTTGACACAAAATCCTTTGGGATGTCAATTACTTCCATGTCGGTATTTATTGAAAATCGGAAGGATTTGAGAAATATGATTTTTCCCGCTTGTCGATGATTTTCTTGTTGTTGCTGTTGTTGTGGTCCTTCATCATTTTGCTTCCGTTGTTGTGATTCTGCACTATGATGCTGCTGCCACGGTGGCTGTTCCCTCTGTTGCTGCTGTTTCTGTTGTTGCAGTTGTCGTGTGTCCAACGCAAATATGAGGAGATCTAACACTCTGACATGGTGCAGTTTTTTTTGCAGAGACGAGCATTGTAGGGGCATTATCAGGAAAACTTGTTTCTGCCGACAAAGGTAATGAGTTTTTCAGTGCCAATCTTATGATGAAAATCCACCAATTGACAAGACGACCTGACTCAGTGGTTAGAAAGTTGAAGCATGGCAATGACTGTGGCGCAGCGCAAGGGACACAAAGGCTGAATTTGTGATTTTCAAATAATCAAAATTTAATTTGCGCCTGTGAACTCTTATTGGTCAGGGTAACTGTAATAAGATGAAGGAAAGTTCAGAAACATTCAAAATTTTTGAAGTTCAAATTTTAAAAAATTCAAATAATAGATTTTCATTGGTCAGATAAACTGGGAATGGAGCATGAGTGCGAGTGCGAGGGTAAACCCAAATCCACCCTGTCAGAGACATTTTGTATGTTACACCAGGTTGAACGGCCTAACAAAGTAGAACAAGTTCGTTTTCTCTGGTCAGTCAGGCACACAGTCATTGACCGTGTGACTGACTGAATGTCTGAACAAATAGTGACCTCATTGATATTAGACGTAGGTAAGCCCGCTAGTAAATGACTTGGTCAACTACTAGGTCAGTGAATAGCCACGATGGCTCAGTTAATGACTGCGTCAATGTATAGTGAATAAGTCAATGACCTGAAACAATGACCAATTCCTAATTCAAGGACAGATTCAGTGCTAGTGAATAAGTTAGTGATTGAGTCAAAGAATAGTGACTGAGTAAACGATTTATTATAGTTGCCAAGTCAAGAAAAGTGACAATGACTAGTGAAAAATGAATGACTATTAAAAATGCTTCAACCAACACAAAAAACAGAGTCTTTCTAAAGATTTAGTTTGTAACATGCATGAAAACACATTTACTTTTAACGTAGTGATAGACATTTTGACATGGCCCGTTCGGACGACCAAAAAGTACTGCACCAATGATATGTTCGACACCTTCCGCTTCCCCGTAACCCTCAGTTCTGACAACCATCCTACAAAACACAGCAAGTAAGTGCCAGGAACCGGACCTACGTTGCCACTGGCTGCCCAGAATTCACAGAAGCCCCGCCATTACGCCACACCACACCCCGCAGTCCGTTCCACATCAGAATGTGTACCTAAAAGCCATGCCTCCCCCCCGCGACACTGCTAGTGACCAGTCCTTCAGTTCTTGCCACCGTAAATGCTACACGAAGATCAGACACCGTTACACTAGGAGTCATCAGCGACATCATACCGGTACTACCCCCGTCACCCCCTTTCTCCTTCACAATCAACTCGCAAGTCCCGTTAATATTCATGCTCCCACCTAGCATCCTCTCTTCACCAGTTCTTTCATGACTGTTATCTTGTTTTTGGCCATCATACGCATTATCAGCACCCATACTGCTACATCCTATGCTAGTACCAGCACCAACCCTGTCGCTGCCTCCATCCTCATATTCGACAACGTGACGCTGATAATTTCCGACGGCGGATTGTAGATCCTGGCAC
>JAULBU010048373.1:0-13292 GCA_032358235.1 Odonthalia washingtoniensis | reverse complement strand
TAATCCGAAGAGGACCCTCACCATCGATGAATTAGTTGTCGACAATCATGTTGTTCACCAGCATCTCGTCAATTTCGTTTTCGATTCCAGCACGCCGCTGACTGAACAAGAAAGACAACTTTTTAGTCTTCATCGCAAGTAATTTGCTTCAGCATTTCCAGATTGATACGATGTATAACTTTCATTTATTATAAATAGTGTTTTTTAATTAATTTAAAACGAGTGATAATTTAATAATAAGCTATTCATTTTGTTAAAAAGAAATGAAATATTTTATTATTAAATTATTACACATTTTAAATTAATTAAAACAAATTATTATTAACTTTATTCCTGCTTCTGTCACTACGCCGACCACTACACCGAGAACACCTGCTATCGTCACTACGCCGAGCTCTATGACCACACCTGGGTCTATCGCTACACATACGACTATGGCCACGCCTACATCTGCCGTCACACCTGGATCTTTCGACACAGTTGCATCTGTCTACACACATGGATCTGTTACCATGCCTGAGTTTGTTGACACACACAGATCTGATGACACGCCTGTGTCTGTTGACACTCCTAAGGTTGAAGATGAGGAGAAAGATATCGCAGCATAACGTTGTATATAGAACAGATGATATCAGTGCTAAATCATCGCCATCCACGTCACTAAAATCTAAACCTCCTTTAATTCCACCACAAATGGATGTTCCACCTTCCGTTCAAAAACATCAAAAAAAACTATTGGAACTTGGGCGGTCATTCAGTTTATGTCACAAGTGCATGGAATGGATGGAATATTACATATGAATTATATCGAACACATCAAAACGACTTCACAGCCGTTTTATTACTTCCAGTCTGGACTTTTCAATACAAATTCATCATCGATGGAAATTGGAAGTATGTTTTTCCATTCCTCTTTTACTTTTACTCTCCATTTTTTTATCCAACATCTCACTCTGTTGTGCCCTTTCGATCAAATTTATTTATTTATTCGTACATTTTTTGCATTGACCGGTATCTAACCACGACCTTGTTTTGTCTTATTCCTTACTCAATTTTGTATACATAGCCCTATTTTACCAATTGAAAAAGACTCCCATGGAAATCCAAACAATGTGATCACTATTGTTGCACGTCTGAAAGAATTTGATTCAAACTATCTCCCACAAGAAGAAACAATAACTCCCGGTGATAATTATAATTTTTCCATTTTACCACAGAAATATTACGCGACGGAGCCGCCAAAACTTCCACGTATGCTATCATCCGCACCGTTGGATAGTTACGCACGACCAAATGCACCAACTCCCGATTTTGTGAAATTGAACCATGTTTTCAAAACTGATACCAGTGCGGTATATGGCCCTAATCAAGTGAACACTGTCGCCACTGAACTTCGATGCAAATCCAAAATCATCACAACAGTTTTGTTGACCACGAAATTGAAAATTATTCCACTAACTCCATCACATCATCCGCAATCACAAAAACAGTGGTAACTAAGTCCAAATTAGTTTTTCATTTACTGGTCAATGTGACATATGTGGCATGCCATACTAGAGTCACCGTGATATATGTGACATGCCCCCTACCATATGTGAAATGCTGCATACCACAATACTACTAGCATTTCAAATATTAATGTATATGATATATAGTATGTGGATATGCAAAATATTTCCAAACAATTTCGTACTGTATTCTGAAATAAATAATATTCCTTTGCATATACCTCTCGCCATTGTCCCAAAATACTTCCAATAAATTTTCACGCTTTCCTCACAGTAATTTGACTCTTTCAAATTATTTTTGGAAAACATATCCACATTCCACCAAAACAAAATCAAATAATTTTCGGCACTATTTGAAAACTTTAAATATGTCCTGGAAAATGTTATGCCTTACCACCCGAAACGAAATCAAATTATTTTGGACAGTATCTTGCAACTTTCAAATGATTTTGGAAAACATATCCACATTCCACCAAAACAAAAAAAAGAATATATATATATATACAGACATATAATTTTATTTCCCCCAAATGAATACAAATGAATTTTGACTGTGTTTTGAAATCTTCAAATTTCTTTTGACAGAACATCAAAATACAACATCAAAGTCACTGCAAAAATATTTTGAAACTTGTTTGAGATTTCCAAAATGATTTTGGAGACATACCAGTGAAAGTGTTTTCAATTTTGTTTGGACCGTTCTTTGAATATTTGGAAATTAATGTTGCTACTATGGGCAGTATTAACCAAAATATTTCCCAAAGTGATTCTCTAAAAAACCCGTGGCATATTTGGGACTTTTTGAGGTCAAAAAATCGTGGCGCTTTTGGGGTATTTAGAGAATGAAAGATACAGACGAATTGAGGCTGCTACTGGCAGAAGTTGTTTCAAACTTCTTTTGGAATCTGAAGGAATTGTTCCACCCTTTAATTTCAATTTAATGTTATATGAAGAGGAAGACGGAGTTGCTTTTGATGATGAATTTGATGGAATTATTTCTTCTTCATTGTTATACTCATTGCTCGGTGCATTGCTTTTTTCATGTACCTCTGCTACAGGTTTAAATGAGTCGATAATTGATTTCATGATCGTGCCCGTGCTTATAATTGATTTTTATGTGGTGAATTCATTATGTTTTATATTTGTTTTCCTAAACGCCTGGAATTCACTTGGTTTTGATTGATTTCGAAAAAATGTATCAACTCCATCATCATTGATCTTATAATCTTTGTACCAACCGTTCTAACAAATGTCTAAAAAATTACTTGTTGTCCAAAATGTCGTATCTCTGTCACCAATAGAACACACGTGGTGCAACTTGTTATAAGCTTCTGAAAATTCATTATCCTTCATATCAGTACCTTAATCGGTACCTAGTTTGTCACTGGGAGGAGACTCTATAGCACAATACTCAAGACATGAAAAATATAATTGTTTCACCTTCGCTTTTCAACCCCCTATACAACATGAATACGCTGATTCGAACCGTCTCATCAATACTGCGCTCTCAGAAGCAAATTTATAGACATACTCCTCAGTTTTGACAGATGGTGCTTTCTCAATTTTCAAGTGAGAGCGGAGGAAATGTATAGCATATTGTCCTATGAAATTTGACATGGCATCAACAGATGATGTAAACATTTCCGCATCTTGTGATTATTCCATTGGACAGTGAGAATCATACAGAGATTTAACTTCAATCAGTCCCTTATTTTTGTTTATGTAATCCATGAGGGGACTTCCAAGTGGGTCAAACGAATCGTCACGTACAACCTTCTTGTCAAAATTAGTAACCTCAGAAAAACTTCTTCTCCAGTCTCTGTCCTCTACATCATCTGCCTCATTATTTCTTCTCTTAGGATCCGAACCTTGATTTGATTTCATATCCGATATTGATAAAAAACAACTTCGGGAACATACTCATGTTCAAAAAAGGTTATTCTATAAATACAGTTTTTGATATATTTGGATAATTCACTTGGTAACATCTTCTCAGCCATCTCCATTCCGAGACATTACTTGTTTCCCTTCAAAGTTCTTTTACCTTTACTACAGGTTGATTCGTTTGTAGTTGTAATGGTTTCCGAAAACTCAGCATTTATTCTTAGCTTCTCATTTTCCTGTTTCAAAAGAGTTATATTCTCTTGGTACAGCTTTAGACTTTGCATGAGTTGCGAGGAAACTTTTTGTTGTATTCATAGTCAGCTGTCATATTTTTATACTTGTGAATTGGTATGATGACAGTACTATTTACAATCACAGTTACTTTTCCTACGGAACTCATCTCACACGGACTAAGGATAATTCCAACATTACCAGTAACAGATAAATCATCATCACTATTATAATTATCATCGTCCCTACTTTCTTGGCCTTTCCTCCTGTTTCACCTTTGTAGCCGTGAGAGAGAAGAATCACGATTAGGGCGTCTCATTTCATGCGGACTATGAGTAATTTAATCATCAACAGGAACAGACAAATTAGCATCACAATTATCATTATCTTTCCTGTTTTTTGACTTTTCTTCCGATTGCGTCTTTGTAGTCGATTAGGGCGTCTCATATCATGATTTACTACGGAATTAATTGCACGCGGACTACTATCAATTCTATCATTAACAGGAAGAGGTAAATCACTATCATCTTCATTATCATCGTTCCTATGTTTTACCTTGGCTCTTGTTACTTTCTTGTAGTGGTGTTATCTCTCAATTGATAATAGATAGCAAAACATATTGGTGGTTGATATGATGACTGATCTAAAGTAATATAAAGTTTGAAAAGATTGTGAAGTGGTGATATGATTGGTCAGCCGGAAGTTGTAGAAGATAAAATGGTTTAAATAGAAGAAAGAACAATAAGAAAATTCTGGAGTTTGATATTGAGAGATTCCTTAACAAAAATGGCTGTTTTGAATCGGCTATAGTCAGGGGATGTAGAATAGACAATAGTTCACAGAAGGATAAAAGAAGTTACAACAGCTGCTAGTTTCTTCTAGGAGAGATCTTAGCTAAGAGCAGATAGTGTCACAGAGGAGATGCAGATTACCCAATGGTTCACACGTCAGTGCAGTTTGAGAGGATTGGTGAAAAGGCTGTGTAGTTATGATAAGATCGTATACCCAGGTAGAATAAGAATAAAAGCTGTTTAAGTACAGAAGTTCAACCGAAAGAAGGCTGGAGATTGATATGAAGTGAGATGTATACTGAGATTTCCGTTACAGAAGAGAAGATAATAGCAGTTTGTATTCACGAATCTATCGTTTTTAAACAGACATGCACAGATTCTGTTAGTTTCAACCAGAAATAATGACCAGGTTGACGGTTGTAACCCCAACCTGCCAGTTTATTGGTCACTGGTTACCCTAATGTAGTAAATAAATTTCATCGATCAGGTTTTTCCTACTGAATCGGGATAACTTCAAATCGGAAGGATGGTACCTTTTAACAGCACGATTTTCGTTTTCCCGCTTATCTGTTACAATGGTACGATACATGTGTCACACGTTGTAGATTAAGTAAATAATTCATTATGATGATAGCCACTGGTATAATCAATTACAATGCTATTCATTTACAGTACCATTGTACATTCACGTTTATGATGATTGATTCTGGTTGAAACTTAAATTATTTAAATTATTTCAAAAGTTTTGTATTACTGAACTTTTTTAGGTCAAATCATTACACTTTAAATTGAAATCCTTTCAAATCGTAGTCAGTTCACTTTACTAAAATCTTTTCTCGTTCATGTGCCTTTTTTCCGTTCTCCAACTACCATCATTGACATCACCACTACGACAAATCATCAATGTTGTCTTCATCCAAATTAACGACACCACCGTCCGACTGAAGAGTCTACATCAATAATTGTCTTCAACTGCAACTAAATTTACCAAACTATTTGCGCGATTTGAGGCCCCGGGTTTCCAGGATAATCGCCCAAGTTTTGTCTTCAACTTCAATCAAAAACACCAATTGTTATTAATAATCAAATCTTCGTCTATGTAATATTCATCATTAGCTGTTTCATTTATTGTCCTTGCAGGTGCGTCTAATAATTCATATATTGGAACCACTTCATTGTCAATATATATAAGTGGTACATTTATTCCATTGAATATCCTCATCATCATCCTACTTTTATTGTTCATGTTGCCACCTATTTTATTATTATGAATTAATTCATTTGTTACATTCATCATCACCGCACCGGAGTTATACTCATTTCTATCACTATCATCATATGGTTCTTTATCGTCATCTTTTCTTACACATCTTGATTTAATTTGGCATTTTGACGCTTTTTCGATACATTGTCACCATGTAAAGAAATATCCCAAATATAGTTCTTAAAATAGTTTTCAATGTCATCGTCATATTGCCCTGCAAGTGGTTTTTGTACGTATTCAACATCACTATATATATTTTTTGCATTTTTTTTGCGTCGATTTTATCATTATTAATTTGGTTCTCTTTATCATCAGCTGTAAAAACATCACTATCATCTGTATATTATTAGTCATCATACATATCAAATCATCATCTTCATGTATACTATGCTCCAATTCTTTATTATTTTTTATCTTAAAAAATAATACATCTTCACTTGATTATATGCACCAATAATTCAATGATCCTGCTGGTCGACTGCTCTGATTTTGAAATTCATGTTGGGTGTCTTCTGAAACAGTTCATGACCATGAATATTACTCAAAAATTCGTTAAATGACCAGATATAGACAAAATTGATTCATTTATTTTTATGATCTTCTTCATAAGCCCCCAATACTTTTCATTCATATCATCGCCTCTGTTAAAATTGGAGGCTTACAAACAATTGGCAGAATGGATAGGCCCCGGTTCCCATCTTAATCGTGTTGACTTTTTCTTCTGATTTGATACTAACTGACCGTATATTTTATCTGGTTCATAATCGCCTTCTTCCGTTAATGTCCTTTCACGTACGACTATTTTCTCATTTTCTATTGTTAACCAATTGAACAGCGTATGCGTTGATCTAATAAACCTCTAATGCGATCCTATTAGTTCTTTTCATGTTTTGCATTACCGCCGCCACCATTACTAGCCAGTGCACCAATATTCTGTAGTGCGTCGTGAACTGTCTAACCGTGAGGGTTTGATTTATGAACTGAAAGAATCTAGTACGGGTTTGGTGGACCAGAACCGTGCGATGCAAGCAGAAGCATCTGAGTTGAGAATGCAAAAGACAAATCGGTGCATCGCTATGAATTATAAATGGAACCTGTAACTGCTATGGTGGAATTGGTTGATGAGTTTTCAAATAACTTAGCATGCTAACTTCAGAGAGAGACTTAAAACTTGAGAAAAGAAGTATTACAATATCAAGAAAATCTAACCCACATTTCAAACACATCAGGAATAAGCCAACGACAAATCAAGGAATTGAGAGAAGCGGTGAAGAAAGAAAATTATGATTGTGTTCGACTGCGTCGTGAGGCTGATATATCTGAACGTAAAGGAATGGACGCTGTACAAAGAGCTGAGTAACAAGAAGGAAAAAAGCTGTTGAAGCGACTCATCGCGCTCTTCAATTTGGATTGTTTAAGGAGTTCAGGGTGAAGTACGGTGGTTGCCGATGTTGACGGTTGGCTCTGAGTTGATGGATTCATGATGACTTTTGGAGTTTAATCCTCATATTTAAACTGCGGTGATGGTATGTTGGAATGATGGTTGATTGAAATATACTTGTGGAGTAGATAGATGATAATTATCGCTCAAATAGTAGATATTGATATACAATAACAGTCTAATTGACTCTCCATGGAGAATCAGAAAGCTCAATTCTGTCTTTCTTTTCCCAAATCCAATCCGAAACGTGCGAACTGATGATACTCACACCCTGAGAATGTAAATGATTGAACGAAAGGCTATGTTCATTACAGTAAGTTTGCATTGTTGTTTTTCTGTCATCTTTTTAAATGTTTTTCGAAATAAATATTTTTTAAATAAATTTTTAATATATAAATTTCAAAAACTTGCCACATGCCATTATCGAGGTATCTAAATTTTTCATCGAAACATTTTTGAATCATGTCAATGTTCATTGGTCCTCACTACATTTAATTTTGGAATAAACCTGACCGATTGGAATCCTTATTTTGATAAAAATAGACCAATATCCAACACTCTTTCGCCAAAACTAAAATCCAGTCCATGAAAATAGAAAACATTTTTAAACTATTAGACATGTCAGATACTTGACGTTTGATTCATCAAAATTTTCTTGATCAGACTGCCAGTCTACCAGTGACAATATCTGGTTTTTGCCAAAATGTTTTGAATTGTCGATAAAGTAGATTGAAAAATTCTCCAAAATAAATGAAATGTTATTCTATGAATAATGGGATGTATTTCAATATGTTTTTGAAAATGGATTCAAATAATTTTGGATTTCTCGATTATTTTCAATAATTTCGAGATTGATTGTCTAAAACATTTTGTAAATTCTCCCTAGACCCCCAAAGTAGACCCCAATAAAAATCAAAAAACATTTTTTGGCAACTTTTGGTTCCAATAATCCAACCCTATTTTGAGCAAAATAGAATTATGAAGTTACTGACGTTGTGCTGGATGGCTTTCTTCCAGATTTGCGGTCTTATAAAACGCTCGAGGTCAGGGTAATAAGACGGGGTATGGTTTCTGGATGCAATGTGGCGTTGTGAGTTGCACCGAAGTAGGTGGGCTATTGAAGGAAGAGTGTGGGAATGAACGACGGCTCCTGCAGATCGTGATTCATCGATCGCAACGATTGTGCAAAAGGACAGCGTGTTAAGGACGATCATTCGGGAGGGGATGAGAGCGGTAAGGTGGCGAATTTCATTGCGTTGGGCGTTTGATTGTTGGAAGGATGTGACTTGAAGTGGGGATGAGGGGGAGCCAGTTCAAGTCGAGGATATCGGACGGCCAGGTGAAAAGTTCAGAGTATAGGCCGTTGAATAATCGCCGGCTAGATACGTTTTCCAGCCAACCGCTGCCAGATGAGTACGGGAAGGAGATCTCTTTTATGTTGCTGGATGTTGCGAAGATGTTTGTCGATTTTTTATTTGTTGTGTGAGACGGTGGTTGTGCGAAGATCAGTATTTAAATCGATAAAGGTGATGGACGATGCGATTGGAGCGTTGATCGGTGCTGATTCCTTGGTGCTGATAGAAGGTCCAGAATATGTGACGATCGTTCGTAGATAGCGGTACCATGTGGCAGCAAGAGCTGGGAGCCATCTTGTCAGAATAATGGAAACGTCAACAGTTATGTGGTAGATCAGGTTTTTTCGCTTGTAGTGGCGAAGGGGTCTACTGGAATATTGCATAACGTGGGTGTGGGCTGCATGTGCAATGGGAGAGCGGTTTGTTGGTGGAGGTGGTGTGATGATTTGGGACACAAAGGTGTGCGCTAATGTGACCCTGGAGGTGAAAACCATGGGTGGGGTGGCTTGGGGCGGCCGCAGGAAAAATGTGTCGATCCTGTCAAATGAAATAGTAGAAATCCCCTGGGGCTTTTTTATTAGCTATAAAATATGTATATTCGATTTACGTATATATAAATTTTATGCAATTAGGGAGGTTTAGTAAATAATTCAACTCAGTCTCTGAGTTTGATAGAGTAGTAAATCTCATCCGTTAAGTAGTATCTGGTCACATTGTGAGTCGCAGACCTAGTACAGTGATGTGATTTTGCAGCCTCGGTTGTCTGAAGGCGATTCAGCACCCCCCGATGTAGTTCCTGACGGAATTACAACAAAAGATTCGAAGAAACGCCCTCGCTATACCACTGGTTATTACCCGGTGGTAGGCTGTGTCGTGCTAGTTGATTTCGATCAACTAGGTCTGGTATAATTTCTGAGTATGGTTGGGAAACTAATTAGCTTCTTCAAGTGTAAAATGTGCCTGTCGGCTTTATTATTCTTTTCTCTTTTTCTGTGGCTCGATATGTATACCGGATCAAGTTAGATTCCACCCAGGGAAGAAATAGACACACGTGTAATGGAATTTTACTGTCGGTAAAATTGTGGAATTATCAAATTAGATCCAATCTAATTTTTCATACGTGTACTACAATGTATCATCCATTAATTGCATATAGTTTTGTCTGTCATGCAGCAATGTGGTGTTACTAATTTTGAATCCATCTGAATTTTGTCACACGTGAATTTTCATGTATCATTTGTTAATTGAATCTGAATTGATTTTGATTCTGAATACATAATCCCTATTACTTATATAATCACCTATCCCTTACACATAATAACCCTTGTTGTTCCTCTTTTCACCCTTTTGTCTACCATTTCCATCGTTCTTTCGTTTTTCATCGTCCAGCGAAATAAGGATTTTTATCCTTTTTATCCTTTTCTTTGTTGTCCTACCATCTCATCATCAACATCTACAAGTTCATCATATTGACATCAAAATGAAGGTTCATCATCTCATCATCAACATAACAACCTGAAGGTTCATCATCTCAACAAGTTAATCTCATTATTTTCATCATCTACTGAAAATCAAGTTCTACAAGTTCATCATCAACATCTCAAGTTCATCATATCATCGTCATCATATCAACATAACAAGTTCATCATCTCATCAAGCAAGATGTCACCCGAATGGGAGAGTTCAATGTTGTTAAAATTTACAAACAGGTAGGTAAGCATCGATAATTTGAGGAGAACGTTGGATATAGGTACGCAGGTTAGTGAGGAAGCCAGTAAGAAGGATGTCAGGGAGGGGGAAAAGATCCGAGAGGCGTCAGTAAGAATTAGGTTGTGGAACATGTTGCTTATGTTCAGGAAGAAGGCGGAAAACGGATCGGATACGGGCGATATTTGGTTGAATAAGGAGTTGTTGGGTAGAAGCGGTGATGGAGCAGGTATGGAGAAAAAGTTTGAACCGCGCGGCCAATATATCAGTCGATCGGATCTTTCGGTTCTTGAAACCGCAAAAAAAGTGATTTCCAATTGGGATGCGAAGGATGGTAATGGCGATGTTACATCGGAACCAAGCCTCCAAAAAAGTAGCCCTGCCCTTTGTATGTGATCTAGGAAGTTAAAATATGCATGTGTTTCCATGTGCATTCTGGTAGTTGGGAGTTGTGAAGGGGTGGAAATCGCAGAAAGATTGGACTTTCGAAATTAGCCGAAAATTCTGTCGTGATAGCTTTGCAGAGGGACCGGGTAAGGTGACTCCTCGTCAATCCATTTTCTGCCATGGAAGGGTGGGGAGGGGAGCGCAGGATTAGAAGGGCAAGTCGATGGGGAACGACCAGCTTGAAGACCCCGCGTTCGAAGAGCGCTTCCGATAGCAGAAACGGCTGTGGAAAAAGGTGAAAATATTCGGTGTGGTTGTCAATTGTCAGGGGAGGAGATGTAAGTTCTCGATAGAGAAGGGTGGGAAGAGAAATATTGGCTGGTGAGATTATATTTGGGTGGGATGTGGTGGTGATTTTCCTTATATTTAGGATGACATGGAGCTGGCTTTTCTGATTTAAGCTATTTGGAGGGCTTGGGGTTGAGTGGGTGCCCATGTACAGGAAGTTGAGTGCATTAATAAATTCGTCAAAAGGTGTGGCTAACTGCGGGTTGATGAAGGGTGGAGGTAAATTAAGCAGTTGAGAAGACAGGAGAAAGGGAAAGAGGAAGTTTTTAGTGATTAGTGTTAGTTAGTACGAAGGGGATGGCTCGGGATTTTTCTTGGCGTTTTTCTTGTTGCTGAGGCGCTCTGTGCGAAAGTTTACTATGTAGATGCGGGCTACGTTGGCGTCCGTCATGCATTCGAAGAGTTTTATTCTATCGGTAGTGATAGGGAGGAATTCGTGAAAACACTCCCATACCTCAAAGGCTGTCGTTCTGTCTGGGAATTGCTTTCTGGTCATCGCTGTTTCGATTCGCGTGATGACGAGAAGGAGTCGAATAAGGACCTCTAAGCATGATTGTTCCCGTACAGCATCGTACGGGGTAGGATAGGTCAGTATAAGAAGATGAATTTCTCATTAGATTGAAAATGCGTCCATTTTCGCGTAGGACACGCGAGCATCTGCTATTTGGCTGTTGTTGCGAAAAACATTTTGCACATGCTAAACTATTGTGAGACCTGATCTGAGCAGTTAGGCTAGGATTTGGACCGCAAGCGGCTCTACGATTTGTAGAGCACCTGCCACCTAGTCTTTTTTCGCATAATTTTGTAGAACTTCTTTGATTTGGTAATCACTCGCGCGGTCTGCATGAGTTTTGGCACTCTTTTTGGGAGTCCTATTGAGATCTTCGTCCCTGTCATCCGATTTGGAGGAGATGGTGTTGGCGCAGTATGTTGTTCTTGTGTTGGGAGAGTGGGCTGCGTGGGATGTTTTTCGAGATTCGTATTTTTGGTATAAAATGTAAGAGCATTAAGCACTTCTGGGGTTGCTTCGTGCGATTGCAGGGTAGGATGTGGAGCGGATTTGTCAACATGCGCATAGTTGCACAAAACTTTCCACACTTGGGTAGGGTACCGTTTTATGATCGTTTGTAGGTGGTCATATAGTACGGTGATGACTTTCGTAAGAGAATAGGGGGTATCAGAGAGGTCGTGGGCAGGTCTATTGGTGTATTGGAAAAGATGGGGAGGTTAGGGGTAGGCTTTGACAAAGGGGGAATGGGAGATGGGTTACCTTGAGGAGCGTGACGTGTTGCTACGGGCTGCCGAGGAAAGCTGTTTCACGCTAGTTGGTGGAACAACTGGGAATTGAATATATACATGGGAGGGAGAATGGCGGCATAGGTTGTTGGTAATATTGCGTCTGTGTTTCCGGGAATGAATGCTTACTTCCAAGCGGTGAATGTGTATGGATTTGACCTGGAACTATTCATTTATTTTACCGATATGAAGGTCTACATTGGGCCATTAGTAGATGGACATTCAAACATCGTAGTTTTTCCCAGGACATTCATATTGTCAAAAACTGGTAATTTTTTGAAGGCCAGCCATTCAGTGTTTTTTAGTTACGTGCAGTTGCGACAATTAATTTTAAAAAACAATCAGGGCCCCAATTTTGGTCATTGCTGTCACCACTTTTCAATCCAATTTTATGAAGACAGCGATTACAGGAGTGCGTGTATGACCGCCAGCAATAGAAAAATATCGGAGAGGAATTCAGGAAAGCCAACAGCAATGCAATTACAGTACATCATGAATGCTTACATTTAATAGCTGAAGAAGACGCGTTCAAATTTACGTTAGAGTTTATAAATGTATCGTGTCCGTTATATGATTTCATGGACACGTTCACATCAATGATGCATATTAGGCAATTGGAATCAATGAGAAATTGAAGGGATTTTATAAGAATATTATTCTAAGTACCCATCGATGTGATGACAACTTGGGTATGTATGGTACATGTTCAAGTTATCAACACTTCATTGGGCAATTTATAAAAACCGTTTCACCAGTTCAGATTACTGTTACGATAATTTGAAGAGGTGGAAGGTTTTACATAAAAATATTATTTAACGTACATCCAATGGTTGTAAAATATCTATTTAAAGGAAGTTTTTCATCAGTTTTCGAAAACTTTGTATCCCCTTCCTTTCCATGCCAATCATTCTTGTAACTACCATCCTCACAAAGTGCAGAAAAGTAAGAAATCGTTTACGTTATTAGCTATTAGTTGTTCGTTTTTTAGTTGTTAGATTTTTTCTTCCCTAAGTGTGGAAAGGTAGAAAATCGTTTCTGATTTTGTGGAGGTTTGGAAGCTTAACATGACTTCCTGGCCCC
>JAULBU010048362.1:0-13295 GCA_032358235.1 Odonthalia washingtoniensis | reverse complement strand
AAAATTAGTTATGCCAGGAATATCACAAGAACGAATACTTATTGGAATACCAGCAAAAATTCTTTTGTAGTAGCGGTTTGATAATAAACGAGATAATGATGAGTCTAAAATGTTAAGAAGAATGAGATCCTGGTAGATAAGATAAAATGCAAGGATGTAACCGGCCTGGATTGGAATTTCAAGCATTGTCTTTCTTGCCTTTGTTGACTACACCTCTACTCTTCGGAATGATATTGAGCTTCAGTTGATTAAAACTCGCATTCATGGCCACCGGAACTGGGCAAATCGTCTGTCCAACAAAAGTAAATTATAAATAATTATTGTTGATTCTTATGTAGAACAAGTGGCAGCTTCGTCTGTAACAGAAAATTTAATTTTTTTAAAAAATAAAAATTCCCAAAAAAAATAAAATTTCTATTTTTGTTTTTTAAAAAAAACAACAAATTTAATTAAAAAAATTTTAACGAACATTTGTCTTGCTGGTTGGTTGGCAAGTTTTAAGTGATTAAAATCACCAGCGATGCATTGTTACCCCCTGGTGGCCTCATCTTCCAAACAAAATATTCGGCTCACCCTCGTCTTGAAAAACCACGACCGTCACTAGTGTGACCATGTAGTCGAAATTTGAAAATCAGAAGGAAGGGATTCAGAAAAAGAGATCCCAGAAATAAATGTCCAGTTCCGCCTCATTGTGCATGATTCTTTTTTTAAAAAAACATCCAACATGACAGTGCTGAAATTAACATTAATTTTACGTGAAAAATTTGGGGAAACGTTACTTCACGTTGGATAATTTTCATTAGGTTTTTCGTTCAAAGTTTGCAATCCAATGGCCTTGGGTTTTTGTAGGAAAGTAGAAATTTGAAATAAGAGAAATATAAAAATCCTTGAAAGCACTTGACTGATAAGTGTCAAATAGAAATATGGGTTTTTAGGGGATTCCAAATATTATAGAGTTGTTATTACTTTTTTGGTCGCCCCCTGAATTATCAAAGTTTTCAAAGTTTTCAAAGTTTTCAAATTACACAATTGTAGGTACGTTCATACAACCTGTTTGGAGACAACAGCAGAGGTCTGCTACCGAAATGATCTGAAGAATTCAAAACTTTAACTAAATCCAACAGCCCAAAATAGTTAAGACAACAAATCTTTTCCCGACTTTCCCAAAAATATAAAGAACCTGCACTTGTGGGTAACCTTCTCGCCCCAAATCCTGCATCTATTTATTCTCTTCCATCTTTTAGTAGTGACAAATATTCATATAGCCCTATCTGAGAGGCTCTCAAAGCTATATTACCAAACACTCTCTCGCGATGGTACGCCACTCCTGGTAAAACAGATGACTGTAGAGAGACTACATCATTCTTAACAGACCATCATTTATTTTTTCCGATATCGAATTTCGTTGCATTTCTACATAAGCTTGGATACATTACAGCTATCCTTGCTGTAGATGATAATTTAGATACTGTGATTCGTCCTCATTATACTGCACGTCTTTTCTCGAGCACATATTTATTCGATCCTCCTGAGCGGCACTGGCCGTCGGATGAGATTATTTTTCGAACAGTGGAAAGACGATGGGCTCATTCCACGGAATGACAACAACTCGATTATGGAAGTCAATCTGTTAACAATTACTCCCTCGTTTTCAATTTATGTAAAAATGACAATGCTGACGAAGTTGTTATTGACAATGAAACGGTTGAAATCTCAAGTGTTACTCAAGTTGCTAATTTGAAAACTTTTCCAGTTCATGATTCTTCTATTTAATAGTGAATGTTGACAGGAATGAAATTCCCTGAGAAGAAAGTGGTAGTGAGGTGGAAAACGTAACGAAAGAATAAGAAAAGAAAAAAGAAAACTGCATGTTGACCAGAACGAATTTCGTTTTGCAACATAAAGGAAAACCTAATCTTAAGGGACATGTTGGTAACCTAAAGTGTAATTGTAATTGTAATAATTATAAACAAGTAAACAAATAAAAAAATAGAAAAAAGAAAAGAAATTTGAGTGAAACATTTTGGTGTAAGAACAGACATTGAAAAAGACGAGGCGTAGCGCGGTGATGAGACAAACAGATCACACGGATAGCAAAATTATGAAACGAATTGAGAAAAAGAGACGCTACGATATGCTGGCACTAGAACTCGAGCTTGACCTACTCGTTGTTCGTCAGTTGTACAAGAAACTGAAGTATGTTAAAAATGACATGAAACGCATTAAACGGCAAAAACGGTTCATAAGCACAATGTATTTTAATATCAACATATATACTCTAAACAACAGAGTTTGAAGGAGTTTCGTTTTCGTACAACAGAGATCGGACAAATTGCGATCTCATTGGGTAGTCAGCAGAAAAAACGGCACGAAAAGACTATAACTGTAATAAAATAACTGTAGCCTGCATAGTGCTACGTTGCCTTACCACACCATTCTGGTTGTCTGATTTGTAAGAAACGTTTGGAATGAGATGCTATAAACTTTCCAAGGTTTTCTGGGAACCCTTGGAAGGTTTTACAGACGAAAATGTACATTTAATTGAAACAGTTCGCCGCGACTTGATGAATGAGCGAGCAAAAATTTACGTAAAAGCGAAAAAGTCCAATGGAGCTCCACTTGATAGGTGTTTGACCTTCATGTACGAGATCAAAATTCAAATGGAACGACCAGGTGGCCATGTAACGTTGCAACGTTCAGTTCATTCAGGCCATAAAAGGTTTCATTGCATGATATACCAATCGATATCAAACCCTGATGGGTTGATATTTCATATGTATGGGTCTGTGGTTAGAAGCCGAAACGATAAAACTGTATACAAGGAGATAAATATAGACGCTGTGCTGGAGGAAGCATTTGATATAAATTATCAACAATTTTATTTGTATGCGGGTCAGGCGTATATGGTACGACTATGGCTGCAAGTAGGTTACAATAAAGCATGGGAAAGTGTATAGAAAATTTCCCATAATTCTGCAATTAATACAACCCGCACTGCCGTGGAGTGGTCCTACAGGGATGTCAAACATATGTGGACACCACAGGACTATAGTTGACTGCTGAAAATGCGAAATGGTCCTATTCACCTATGTACAAGGGATCACCTTTACTTTAGAATTTTAAAGTTTGTATTTAACATGGGGGTCAAGCACAGGAGTTTTTCAAAAGCTCACCTCCAAATTTTGAAACGTACTTGCAATTAAATGCTTAGACGTTTTAAAAGTTTCAACAATGTCTTCTAAAGCTACAGCCATTTATTTCCTTTCCAATATTGAAGCACGCCTATTCTCTCTATTAATTTACTGCTGTATTTTACCAATTTTAAGACGTCTATCTTCCAGATACACCTTTCTGAAGATTACTGCATCTGCAGTTTTATGCGTTCATTTTCTATTTGTGTCCTATTTGATATTTGAAATGGCACGTTCCATCATTTTTATTTCTTCCTGGTCGTCAACATAGTTTAATGTCCTTCCTTTTCTATTCCGTTTTGATTGACTATGTGGTGTCGTAGTCGGTGTTGTTTCACTCTCACCAGTACTGTTAGTGAAAGTTCTACATGTAGTTAGCGTTCGTATTTGCTCACCGGCTTCGGTGAGTAATCTATCTTTTTCTAGACGTTCATTTCTTTCTACCCTGATAACTTCATTTGCATCATCCATTCTTTCTATTATATCGTCCAATAGTAACTCACGATCACCGAGCACCTCGGATATCCCTGACATTGACGCGTTGCGTTTGATTACATGTCTACGATCCGCAACACGTTTTTTGAAGCGGTCGCTTAATGTTTTCCAATTAGGCTTAATAGCATTTTCAGCAGAACAGTTTGGAGCACTCTTGATAAATTGTGTACATGCTTCTTCGAATTTTTTCTGCATTTCTCCATGTTGCGCAATATGTGCACCACAAAGAATTCTGATTGACGCATTAAAATGTCTAATGGTGTATTAAATCGCATGCGTCGTCGCTTCGAGGAAGACCCGTCGTCCCGATTGCAGCTGTCACGTCTTGAGTTATAGATATGTATTAATGTTGGTTTCGTGCAGTTTTTTTGTTATTACTGCACGATGCTGGGGGAGGAGATTCTTTGCATGGGGGACAGAGGGAAAGTAGAATAATTCAGGCGTTCATATGTACATTTCAGTGTCCCCTACGTACATTAGACGGTTTTTCGTTTATTTTTCATTTCCTCCTATTGGCGCTTTTGAAAACGTCATACATTCATAAAATTTCTTATTTCGCCATATCCCAAACTTAGCTGATAAATTAGTTGCCCTTTTACTGTATTCTTCGTTAATCAGTGAAACGTGTAATTTTTATACAGCGCGCAGACATTTTATAACGAACTTCGTTCTGCGAACATTCACTAATGTCTCAATCCTGATTTCGTACAACAAAATGATACTTCTTTACTAGCTACTATTGCCACTTGCTTTAGTGTTAATTTTCAACTATATGAATTTTGTGTGGTCTATAAATTTGCTCTCGTTCAGTTTCATGATTATTTCAATTTTCAATTTTTAAACAATTTTAATTATGGTCTTGATTTTTGGATTTTCTTTTTCAAGAGCAGTGTCTTGACCCCGTATGGGGCGTTTTGGCAGAAAATTAAATCGAGACGTTTTTTGGATTCACTGCCCTCATCCCATAATTATCATAACTTAACACTGGAGGATTTCTTGAACAATCCAGTGAAATAATTACAGAATTACAGTTGATTTTAATAACAAGTAAAAATAGGTATTCATAATACTATGCATATAGTGGGCGAAAATAGAAATACCAAATCGGTTCTCGTGAAATGTGATGCTGTTGACTCTTTTCTTGAATCAATTTGAGGTGCAGCAGGAGTCACAACATGATCAAATATCAATTTCCATCAGTAGATGGAGCCTTTTCCTTGGATACATGTTTCTCTGCACTTTATTTAGGTTGTCAAAAACGCGTTTAATGATGATCATATTTTCATCAGACAATGTTGATAACGTAGGAAGGAAACATCTCTCAGATAAAATACGTTGTTGATATTGCGGCAAAAGCAGGTTCTCATTTCACCCTGTAGATATTGCGATAGGTCGTGAACGATAACTACAGTTTTTGGAGGGTTCCTAGGGTTTCAATAGATTCAGAATGGGGATCGCCAAACCAGGAATACAAATATTTGTAGGAGGGGGGCCGGAGGAATTCTATTCTAAATTCTATTACAACTCCTTCAACTGATTAAAGGAACTCGGGGCGGATTCAAATACTTGTCGTGACCGGATTATTTTAACAGCGGGTCGGGGAGCAACGCAGCAGCTTATATACAATAACAGTCTACCAGAGCTCCCACAACTTTTTCAAGGCCCCTGTGTGAAGGAGGTTAAAGCAAAATTCCTATGGTAGCAGAAGCAGAAGCGCGCACTTCTCTCTTTTGGCTGCGACGGCCATGCGGAATCGTCTGTGAAAAATATTTTCGATATTTGAAATTAATTTTAATGTAATTGCTTGTCAGTTACTTTCAAAAGCTTTCATATCATCGACAAATACATCCTCCATCCCCCCATTATGTAAATTAGTAAATGATAAAGGAACAATATAGAAAGGAAGTATAATCATTAGTATTGCGTGAATGATAATTATTGAAGGTTCATTTTACATTATTTCTGAAGGTTGTTTTTAAATTATTTCTGAAGGTCCATTTTACATTATTCCTGAAGAGTCATTTTATATTACGTTCGAATGGTCGTTTTTCATAATGACAGAAAAGTACATAAATACCAGAACAATAAACACAATATAGAAAAGAAGTGTATCAAGCACACCCGCCGCTTAACCACAATTGGATCTGTATTTTTCCGATAGCTTAAAGCAAAATTAATTAATAATCAATGCTCATAAGTGAAGTGGTTACAAGACACAATCTCCAAAAGTCAGGAACCTGATGTATCAGCTACGCATAAGTCAAACGAGTATATCAATATCTCAACTCAAGTCAATCACCCGTCAGCATTCGTCAACTTTTAAGTTATGACTACAGGTCAGGTAAATTCGCTCCGAAGTCCCCCGATATTCTTGTGGGATTCCAAGATAGCTCTTTGGACTGATGGAAAGGGCGATCAAGAGGAGTATTCGAAGTCAGTGAAAATTTCGGAATCATTCAAGAAAGCTCTCCCAGATTAGAATAACATGAAAATACCGGCCGCGCTCCGAGGAATATGTTTAAAACGTCAACTATATGGACGGGCAAAATATCCGTGCGCTGGTATTGACGAAACATTATTAGTAACAGAATCTGTTGTACAACAAATTTTGGACTGTATTTACCAGAGAGATTTACTAAGCGTAGTAAGCGAAGCTTATAGTGCATTCAACGATCTGCTCAACTGTCGTCGTGGTACATCCGAGATGATGGAAAATTTTGAATCTAGGTTTTCACCACAGATAGAAAAGTTCAATTCCTTTTCTAAGGTGACAAATCTACCGGGATGCATTACTGATTTAATGATGAGGACGAACTCTACCATCGAGGACAGTCAAAGAGTGTCGGTAATGGCCGCTATGGCACGAAAAGACCCTGGGTTAGGACCTCATTTAACGAATGATGATTGCCTAGAAGAAATATCTTATAATATAGTAGCGGCTGTTATTAAGCAATGGGACAAGCAAGCCTAACCAGCTGATATAAATAACATGGCTGCTAGTTCAGCTGAAACCTTTAAACAAAAGAACATATTCAACAATAATGGAAAATTTAATAACAACAGCAAAGACAATAGAAATTATAATAATGGTAATAAAACCACTTTAGATAAAACAACGGAAACAAATTATATATGGAGTTCCCCTGTTCCATTTGAAACAATTTTGGGAAGCAGAAATCAAGTCATAATTCTGATGGGTCATTACCAGCAAATGAAATCAATTAAAAATAGTACATATATGAATAGTAACAATGTAATGATTAAGAAAAATAGTTCCGATGACTATGACAGAATCACAATTAATATGGAAACATTAAATGGAGCATCATCTAAGTTGTCTGATAAAATGAATGTTTGTCCATTGTTAGATGATGGTGCACCATATTCCGCCATCGGTCTAACATAATTAACACTGTTATCGGAACATTTGAATATCAATAAAACTGGACCATACTACGAATTCCGAAAGCACTGAACGGGCATAGTCGGTGGCAATACGAGATTGGTGTTCATGCGAGTCTTTCACTTAAAATACTTGGTAGCGTTATAATAAGCGCGGTATAAGATAATAAACATACTGTGGCATCACCCATTTGGTATTGGAAGGATCGAAACAGTGGGTGATTGGTAGAAATGTAACAAGAAAGGCGAATATAGAGCACATAAATAAGAATGCGATCTCTTTTATGGTGAAAATGAAATGGACTACATTTCATTAGTTAATGATAATTTCCTCATCTACAGTCCATTCTCCAAATGAAAATGGTAATTGCAACATAAAATATGACGATGGTGAAGAAGAAACTTTCAACATGAAAAACAAAAAATGGAATTTTTATAATTGCGCCATCAAGCCAAATAACAGAATTGGAATCCACTGAAGATTCAGTAATGAAATAAATGAATACATAGTTTGGTGATAAGACATTTATGAAGCACAAAGCACAATGATTTGAACAATTCATGGTCGTAAATGCATACAAGAAAGAAGAGGACAGTTTTATGAAAACAGTAAAGCTGATTCATAAATGTAAAATCCTGAAAGGTGAAAATATAATAAGCAGCCATACCTTGTACAAAGTAAAACGAGAAGAACATAGTATATTAAAATTGAAGGCACTAATTGCCCCTCATGGTAATGTGGTAATGAAGATGCAATGAAATTAGGCCTAAACACTGATCGTGCAACATATCCACAAACAGGTTTAAGAATTCTAGAATCAATTGCATCATTATACAAATGGAAAATATATAAAGCAGACGCCACAGCTGCATTCATACAGATTGGTAATGCAAAACGGGATGTATATACACGCCCGCAAAGAGAAATTAATTACAAATCTAAATTCATATGGCTATTAAGAACTGCTGCGTATGGGCTTGTAAATATCAACGTAAAATGGCAAAATCAATCCGATAAATCACTACTTGGTTATGGATTGGAAAAGTCAAAAGGCATCCCAAGGTTGTTTTACAAAAGAGAGTCAGGGAAGTTAATTATGTTGGTAAAAAAATTTGTGGATGATCTAAAAGTTGTTGGAAGCGATAGTAACGCTCAACTGTTTTCGACAAATTTCATATCAAATTTAAAATTGGTACAATAAAACATGGTCCTGGTCAATTAAGGTTGTTTAGTTTAAATATAACGCAAAAAGAAGATATGTCGATTGAACTCGATGCAAATGACAAACTTGAAGCATCGTTAGAACCACAAATTTCAAGATTAAGAAGAAAAGAACGAGATGACTCATTAAATGAAGTGGAAAATTCAGCTTTCACATCTATTAATTGTTCGTTAGGTTTGGTCGGTACATCCTCGTCAACTATATGTTCATATTATAGTAGCTACTTACAATAAAAATCACCTACTATTAGAGTATCCAACCTTAAAGAAAAGATAAATATAATATGAAGACCAAAAAGATTTTTACTATAATATGTTTTCCAAGACCCTAGGATGCAGAAAAATATAAACTAACAATATTAGTTTTTTCTGATGCATTGAATATTGACGAGGTAGGTCAACTTGGTATTGTAACTGGACTATTAATTGGTGATATGGAAAAGGATAGCATTTATAACATTGTGTCATGTTTATCACATAAAAGCAGAAGACCAGTAAAAAGCGTACCTGCTGCGGAAATATTAGCTACAGCAGAAGAGATTGGTAAAGGTAACCTTACCATCTGAGATGGAAGCGAAAGTGTATTCTGAAATATTAGATAGGGACATTAAGCAAAAACTATGTTTACTGCACAATCTAGTAGATTCATAGTATTTCTTTTCTTCACTATATACCCGAATAAATTCAATAGATCGATCAATCTGGGGAGATGCTAGCTGCATCCGGTTTGAGTTTCAAACTGGTGCAGTACATAAAATATCCTGGATTCCGGGAAAGTAAATTTAGCTGATCCGTTGACCAAGGAAGACAATGTATTAACATATGCACTACAACTAACTATGTTCACTGGAAAGCATTGTCTTGAATTCCAAGACGTTGCAGGAACTAAAAGTTCTGAGAAGAATTTTATCTAAAGAGATCGGTAATATGTAAATGAGTAAATGGTAGAGGAACAATAGAGAAAGGAAGGCCAATAATTAGTATTGAGTGAATGATAATTATTGAAGGTTCATTTTACATTATTTCTGAAGGTTCTTTTTAAATTATTTCTGAAGGTCCATCTTACATTATTTCTGGAGAGTCATTTTATATTATATTCGAATGGTCGTTTTCAATGTGACTGAAAAGTAGAACAATACCAGAACAATAAACACAGTAAAGAAAAGAAGTGTATCCATCACACCCGCCACTTAACCACAATCGTATCTGTATTTTGCCGATAGCTTAAATCAAAGCGAGTTAACCCTTTAAAAACGGAAGTCTGGTAAAAGGGGTGAGCTCGCTTTAACGAAAAATGTCTGCTTTCATCATAAAAGTTGAAGGAAATATGATAAATCGTAAAATTGCATAAGAAGGTGCAAAATTACATTTGTCTGTTGATTGAACAATATTTTGCACTGACCATTCAATCGATGGCATTTTTGGTAAAAATTGATTTTGAAAAGTATCACAATTCGGGTAGAAGAGATGTCATGCCGTGCAACACTCAATAGTAAAATCAATGTAGATGCTGGAAACATAATTATTATTTTCCCACAGCTGGTAACTTACCACGGTAAACTGAATTGGTTTATCAGTACATAATCTATGGGAAAGGAAAATGGTGAGCGGAGAATAACAGACTCCAAATTTAATTCTTCTCCTCTTAGGTCTGACATGTAGCATTGTGGCATTTTTTGGACAACTTCAGGGATGTGACGTATCTTACTTTATTTCATCGGTGAAGTTGTCGTTCATCAGTTACACAGGATTTTCTCCCCATTACCGATCTTTCTGAGATTTCAACTGGGCACTACGCATTTTTTCGAGATTTTTTTTCGTACAACAACAACAACATTACAGTATATTGCCGGAATAGAGAAAGACTCGCGCAATATGCAGGAATAAAAAATAAAATTTTCACGTTTCCATGGTATTTCGTTTTCAGTTATTTCACTGGACTAAGGAACATTATTGGCGTTTTTACTCTATAGTTATCCTCTAATCCTTAAAGCGGGTGAGACCGCTTTAACAAAAATCACATTTTTGGCTCATTTTCGATTGAATTTTGGTAAAAAATCATACAGTGCCATTTGACACCATTAACAATACAGTATTTCATTTCTTAAAGCGATCTCAGCCGCTCTAAAATTCCCTTCCTTCAGGAGTATCAGCAGAGGACTTAATAAAGTTGGAAACAGCACTCTATAGCGGTGTTTTAGTTCAAAATGTCAACGAAGATGTAATACGTAGATTTATATTTCGTGAATCATGGGAAGTTCTTCGTCACCATCACAAATTTCTATCTGATATTTATAGCACAAATGTGCATTCCAGTGACTACAATCGGGACGATGCTGAAAGTGAAATAAAAAATATGAACAAGTCCGCTTATATGTAAGTGAAGAATTGTATTCCAATGGGAAGGCGCAGAGCAAAAGAGAAGCTACGAATGGAAAATATAGATAAGAAAAAGACTCACATTACAAGACAACTCTTCTTGTAGTGTGAATGTATTTGATTGTAGCGCTGGAGTACTCAATTTATTTCATGCTCTGAATTTACTTCTACCGAAGCAGTGATTCCGAAGCAGTAAATTAACATCATGAAAGAACTAAAGCACTCCGAAGCAGTGCTTCCGATGTAATTAATGCACAGAATGAAAGAAGTAAATCACTCCATCGCTGCAATCAAATACAATTATTCAGCAATGCAAGAAACAACGTCGACAATAACGACGCAATCGATTATCATAATATGATGCGAAAGAAAGTGTTGACGGAGCCTCTTGAAGAAGAAGACAAAAATAATGACTGCAGTACAGATGATCAGGTGGTTGGGGGAACGGAATAATTGTTTTTCTCTTTACATTTTTATACACGATTAATCTTTCATGTCTCTTGGCATGTTTCAAAATCAATAAAACTATTTTTAGTTAATACAATTGATAACCATCCCATTTCCATAAATTCCCATCACTAACCTCCTAGTATTCATGTATTGTGCATCATCTTTCAGGTATGTGTTTAAATGACACATTGTAACAATTGTACCAACTTGTACGGATACATTACCCTCTGACCCTCTCAAAAATGCATATGGAACATATCCGCCTACTTTTATCGATTCAATCTCCGTAACACCGTCCAATTATAAATCTTGAAGAGGAGCGCATTCTTCAACCATCATATTGTGTATGATCATTCACGTTAACATGATTGCTTTCAGGCCTTTTGTGTACCAAAAATGAGATGGTCACGAAATAATATGAAGCTTTTGTTGAAGAACTTCAAAGGCTCTTTCCACATCTTTGCATCTTGATTCCTGTAGTTTAGCTAGTAACTGCTCTTTACCTGTTGTTGGACTTGTTGCTGTACTTGTTGCTATACAGTATGTACAAAAAGTGGGAACCTCGGGTAGATTCCATCAGCCAGTCAGTACATACTGTTCGACATCTCTCCGTTAATTTCATACTCTACTGATGGTGGGTATTATCCATTTGATACCTTATTCGACAACGGTGACTATACTAGAAGGTTAATGTCGTTGTTATATCCAGACATTCCGAAGAAACAGTGCTATATGTACAGCCTATCGTCCGCAATCACTTTAAATGTAACAGCAGCAGTCCCCTTATTCCCCTCGTATTATCCGTGGTGTGTTTTTGGACAGTTTTTCCATCTCCATTTACAACAGTCAATTAATCCCAACATTCCTGGGAAACTACGAGCATCGAATCTTCGAAACTGTACATATGTCTGACTTTATGTAGGAGAAGAAATAATAACATCATTAAAACTACATACAACTGCATGTAAGAATCGACGCATTGTTTCCAGAGATGTAGACTCACCCATTAGTAGGTAATCACCGCATGCATCTGCTCCACTTCTATATGCAAGCATACGCATTGCGGCAGTTACCTTCTGAGTTGGATTAAACCCATCCTTCCTCAGCAGTCTTTTTTCTGCTTAAACTAATCGTCATTTTCTACTACAGCATTCAATAGCCGCTGAAAAACTTTTTAAGTTACACGGAAACGCCTGTTAAACATGTCCTCTGTGAATTTTGCGTTGGTTTCAAAGTAATCTTTATGCAGTTGCAAAGCTCCCTTCTCTCTGTCTCTCTCAATATTTGGTGCCTTTTCGAGCAGGGAGCCTCCCTGCCTGTTTTCATCGTCTTCTTGCTCAGAAAAGATGTGGATGAGGACAAATTCGTCGAAATCATTCCCCATCATTTCGTTCACAATATGGTTTTCCATTTCTAGTTGCTAGTGACTCTCCTCAGTTTGGCACAATTTTGTGGGTGCAACAAATACTTTTTCGGTGTATTTATGTTTTGTGGCAATTGAAAAACATTTCACATCCAATAACTAGTTTTCACGTTTTCTATGATTTGTTGGTTTGGTCCAAGACCAGTGGAGATGCTCTTAAAGGGTTAATATTAATACTCATTAGCCAAGCGGTTACAAGACACAATCTCCAAAAGACAGGATCCTAATGTATCAGCTACGCATCAATCAAACGAGTATATCAATATCTCAATGTCAGTCAACCACCCGTCAACATTCGTCAACTTTTCACCAATTCATACCATTCTGCTCTGTAAGCTCGCTGTACGGATTTCTAACACATTTGTTAGCAACCTGTCACATTAAACAATCCCCCATTCCCACTCAGAGCCACGGGTCCTCATCACATTTTTAATTACATACACATAATAACTCTCATATTTCATTACAGTCATTTCGTCCTTTGTCCACTCCGGCACACTGTCCTATCTCAACCCACTCATTGTCGATGTCCACCGCAAATCGATGGGAAAAATGATATCTTTATTGTTCTCTTTTATTTATTAAAAGCTCCACGAACTTCGCAATGGAGTGGTAGTAACGAGTGGTCTAATTCTACGTGTAAGTCGGTCTAATCGCCTGATACTGCTAGGTATCTTTGCGGTTATGTAGGCCTGGAGAAACGCTGGTAACTCTGAGAACTCCCGTGGGTTTG
>JAULBU010048361.1:22133-32903 GCA_032358235.1 Odonthalia washingtoniensis | reverse complement strand
CCTAGAAAGACAAGAAACTTGATCTCTAATTTCGGTACGAGTAACTACTGACAAGTACAACAAGCTTCCAATATCGTGACAATATGGCTCATTGGTAGTTATTCCATCATCATCTGTAATCCAGTTGAATTACATCGGAGTACTTACTCAATTTTCTTCAGACATTCTATATCGGTTAGTGATACTGGATATGACCTTTTTCTGAGATAGTAATACATTTCCCACGTCAATATTTTGCGTAATTTCAAATCCGAGACATGAACGTGCTTCCATTAAGTCCTTCATGAAAAATCTTCATGCTGAGTTGCGTATCATCTTCAGCAACATTCTCCACTTCAACATGTTAACAACATACGCAATGTCTTCATATGCGGATTCATCTGCACATTCTCGACAAAACAACTCCGAAGATCATCATAACAGTACTAGATCGGATCCTAATGAGGTTGTATCAACCCATTTCCTGTTCCGCTTTCTCGACATTTACAATAGTGTCCAATTCAAAGAAAAATTCAACTATAAAACTCTCAACTTTCAAGTATTCCTTCGTTGGATCTAGTCAAGTGATGACCCAATCTGTGCGTGAATTAAGATCTGTTTCGAGCAGAAAGTAAATAAAAGGACGAAATCTTTGAGAATAATATCTATCCTATCAACAGGAGCAAATGGTGACAAGGTCCTTGCAGAGATGGGTTCGCAGAAAGTTCGGCAGATAGCTCACGCCTCTCTGCCGATATATAGTTATGGACGTGCAGATGTACCAACAGTCGAAATGTTTCAGTACCTATTCACAGATAAGGATACTTCAACCGGATTTTTGGTTGGTCCAAGTTACATCCACCTCAACATTCAGACGACTCGAAAAGGAGTAAGTATTTCCATTCAATATGTCCATTCCAACAACTTTTGAATGCCTTGTGTTCTTTCACTGCATTACAGATGTATCGAGCTTTATCAAAGGCAACAGGACGAACAACAAACGTTGCAAAAATTTGGTAAATATTAAACATTCCGCTGGAACAATATTTGGGTACTTTTTTCAAACACTTTGTAAAGCCAGAGCTCGGCTTGGAAAATAAATCGGCATTCAAATAGTCAGTACATTACTTTCCCCTTACATTTATTACACTTAGACACCTCTACATTCAATGTTCTTTCGTCCAGAGATAGGAGTCCTGACTTTCATCGCATCATTACTAGTAGCAGAAGTAGTAGTGCTATTAGTAGTATTAGTAGTATTGGTGGCTGCGCCAGTAGTGTTGTTCATTATTAGGTTGAGTGGAAGGAGTAGGTTGTTGAGAACGTGCTCGGTGAGATGTATATCGATGAGGTGTTCTGGAGTGAGGTGCTTTACTATGTGCCTGACGAGCAAAATGACGATGATGATGTGGGTGTTGATTTCGATGAGAGTGATGATGATGATGATTATGAAGTTGTTGTTGCATGGAATGTGTCACGGAAACATGAGCAGGATGGGATGTCAATTGAAACGATAAAAATATCAAGAAAAATTCAAGAAAAATTCCAAAAATTAATGAGACAGGACACGTGTGAATTTTGTCAACAAAAATACTTTTATTTTTGGTGTTTTATTTGAAACGTGCTGTATGTTGATTAGTCTAGCCGATGCTTCAATAAATGTCCTAATAAGCTGATTTATTTTTTGTGCTTTAACATGATTTTTGATATACTTCTTGTGTTTTATCGGTTGGAAAATAAACCGTTTTTTTGATTACTTCTTTTTCCACTTAGTAAACTTTGTCTTTGTAAATAGCGCGACACACGCATACTGGGTTGAATTTTCAATTTGCTTGCGGGATCAACATTTTTTGACAGCAAATCTTATAGGATTAATTGGTAAAAAAATAGATCGCTCGAGCATATGTAGTAACCGTTTAGTTGGAAAATAAACCGTTTTTTATTACATTATTTTCCGTATGACGGTGTTTCTCTCAAGTCGCGTTTTCCCTGAAGTAGTCAGATCCTCTGCCTTCATTTCTGTCCTTTGGCTCATTCTTTGGCTTACCACTTGTGATCGTGTACAATCTCAACTCCAGTTGTCACCAGAAAACAACATCGTAAACTCTAACTGAATTACTTTTTCAAGAAATGTTAAAACAACTACTTCTTCCACATTTGCACTTCATCTCCATCTCCGAAAACCGTTTTATTATCATGTCATCAAACTAATTTTCCCGTTAAAAGCATTATACCATGATGTTACAATTATTATAACACGATGGTACAATCAGTATAGCACGATACTCCTTGCCGTCATTATGCACGGTGCTTCTTGCCGTCATTATTATATTAATATTCTTCCGTTTATAAAAATGTTCATTCCTTTATTTATCTATAAGTAAAGACTAATAAACATTCCTTAATTTTAAAACTACTGGCTCCCCTGCTGGTCCCCCTTCTATCACCCCGAAACCTCTTCTATCAGTTTACCTTCGAGGTTAAAGGTTAAATTAATTCTATAATTACCGCCTCTCATTCTATCACTCCTACTCCCATTCTCACAGCTACGCTTAACAAGATCTGATCTTGGAGGTGGATAATACCAACATTTTCACTTCATCTTCATCACCATCTCCGAAAACCATCTTATTATCATGTCATCAACCGAATTTTCCAGTTATGATCATTATAACACGATGTTACAAGTGTTATAATACGATGGTACAATCAGTGTGACACGATGTTTCTCTCCATCAGTATTTCTTTTGAAATTCTCCCGTTTATAGAAACGACCATTCGTTTATTTGTCTATAAGTAAAGACTAATAATTATTCCGATATGCATTCTACCTTAATTGTAAAACTATTGGCTCCCCTTCTATCACCCTTTCTATCATCCGCCACTTACTCTATCATTTTACCTTTAAGGTTAAATTAATTGTATAATTTATGCCTTCTCCTTTATCTTTCCTCCCAATCTAACAACCAACTACGCCGTACAACATCTGAGATTGGATGTAGATAATACCAATTTTGTCGTTATCGACAAAATGACAACAGTTAATGGGAATCCAGCATCTTCAAATCCAATTAGTGGTAAAGAAAGTATGGTATCTCCTGTCAGAATAAAAGCAAATTTCAAAATAGCCACATATCAAAACCCAAACACTCAAACAGCTGATGGAAACTAGGTATCACGCACTTCGAATAGAACTCGTGTTCGGGTTCCTTCTGCTAATGATCGTGCTATTAGTGGTTCATTATAATCCGTTATAAAGGACCCATCGTCTATCCGTGAAAAATGTTCTCACAATTTTTTTTACTACTACACGGGCATCATATGGAGGCATTGGTTCTAGAAATGGAAACTTCTCAGGTTGCTGGGAGAAGAAAGGCAACACGTGAAGCAACCAACAGTTCTCGACGAATGGAACTTCCTCAAAACGTCAACAGCACTGAAACCCGTCTTATTTAAAACACAACCGGAGATCAAATAACAACTTCGGTTAGGCGTCCATCATCCAATATTGAAGGTCAGACAAAGAAATTTACTTTCCCTCTGGCAAAGAAAAGAAAAATCATGCAAATGGCAATCATCGGATCAATTCACTAACAGCAGCTCAATCATTCATACAAACTTTGTACTTTTTAAACGTACCTAGTCGTGAAATAGGTATGACTGCAGATACATCTAAACGTAGGAAAATTGGTACAAGTGATCGGGTTTGTTTGACCATGCAACAAATTTCGGATATTCATGGAAGCTCTGTACATGTTACTGGTCCATCCACTGTTGATGCAATTTGTACTGCCTGTTCTACAAAGGAGAAATAAATTGTTCGTTTAACAAAACTATTCGGTAATATCAAAAACAATGTTAAAGGGAATATACATATGACCCACTTATCACGTTCAAGTGAGCTGGTTGGTTTCACAATAGCAAATTTAGAGACAAGAAATTCTTCTTAATTGGCAAGGGTTGATTTATTACAAAATTTCCAACGATCTTCATCTTCAAACAAGAACAGTACAAGTGGTATAAAATTAATGAAGAGAATAAATCTGTGTGTCAACTGATTACTGCCGAACTGAAAACAGATATGAGAAGTCTTGATGAAAAATTCATTCCACTGATCCTTTCTGTCCGTAAACAAGCTCGAATGGTTGTCTTCGATGAGACGACAGAAGCCCATGAAGGTTTTAAGGGCTCATTTTCCCTCGATAACTGGGTTGGTACACACGAGGTTGCTAAATTTTACAGAGAAAGCTCGAAAACGTTTAGTAATGAGTGGTAAAACTTTCCTTGGCTATCTTCCAACCTCATTTTTACGTCCACCACAAGATTCACATGCAGATAAAGACGCTGGAGAGTCTGAGGAAAGTGGAACAACAATTGGTATCGAAAGGAAGAATCGTATTCTTCTTTTACATAAGTGTTGAAAATTAACGGCGTTTGAAGTTAAAAACATTTTCTATGAAAGGTTTCTGTTCATGGACAAATGACAGGATTAATATTTACTTACATCCCATAATTTCATCTCGTTGCATACCTTCCAGAGGCGAAGGATATGCTAGGATTTTATCATGGTAACAGAAGTTACAACTGTCATCGCTGTCTCTAACCATCTGTGAAGTTTTGCTCTGTTTCATGTGGAAGTTGGAGATCAGTTAAGGGAATGAGAAATGTTTTTAAAATTCATATCAAATTGAAAGATGAATGACTACATGAAAAAAACGTCCAGAAAAAAAGAAAGTGAAAGACAAAGCTACTAAAGTTCTGTGTGATTATTCCGTGCAAAAATTATCTACCTCCACTTTCTGATTATTCACTTTCGGATCAACAATGCTTCGATGCATACCGAGTGTTTCATTTTGAACGGCTTCACAACCCACAACTCGTCATCACGAAAATGCTACTTTCATTATTCTCTGAAATAATTCGAGGACGATCAAGTAGACCAACAGGAATTTTAAATAAATGAAATAACTTTTACATGAAGTCGATCACTACTACCGTTGTAAAGATTTAAAAGTGTATCTCAGTTCTTCTGGGAAAATGCAAGTCTAAATGGTCTCTTCACATCTGAAGGATTGATTGGTATGTTGGAAGAAAAAGAGTACTCGCAAGTTGAGAAAGTCATGCCCATTTTTGGTTCTATATGTGATCGGGCACTAAATGATCATGAAACTGCTTTAGTTACGGAGGTCTTCACAACTTACTCAGATTTATTTTGGGAGTATCACCCGTAGTATTGGTAAAAAGGGGAGATATCACAAATAAAGTCCATGATATATGAATTCAAAACAAAAGCAGTAAATTTGTTTGGTAAATATCATAAATCAAATATGGGAACGATGAAGATCCAATTATTGAACATATCGTTGATGATATAAACGCGCTTGGATCTATATCCGTGTTATCAGCAGGATTATACGAACACAAACATCAAACATACGGAATTTAAATCTATGTACAATACAACTTCTAAAATGCAAGACGAGGGCACGAATGTCGCCGGTAAACGTATTGAAGAACGCATTTAAATATCACAGTGGGCAGCAAACAGTGAATTTCTATGGAACAGTCGCGTTTGCTCAGATGAAATTCAACTGACAAAACGAAACTAATTTTAGTCAACCGTTGATGTCAGAAAAGATGACATTCCCGTCATGTCAAGGCCACTCTGCAATATTCAATTTGAACTTTTAGAACGTGTTATCAAGTCTCCAGGTATTATGTCATCAAATGAAATAGAAGCTTGCCTAGGCATTGAAAAACTTAAGGATCTGAAACAAAACATCGGTTTTGATGCTCTAAAGTTGTTATTCAATCAATTTAAATCATTATTGATTGAGATATACAAAGTAACAGACTTTTCACAATAGGGATATCATATCAGCTTCAGTTCACGTTCCATCAATAGCATGTCCAAATTTAAAATCGCGTCAATACTTTAAAAGTGACAATCAATTTCAATCACACATTCCTATCCAACAAGGGCGGTTAATGTACACTCTGGTCTCAGCCATAGACTACATGAACTTTTCAGGCTTACGGCAAGATGCAGTGATGCTCATAAATGGCCAACGTAAATACTTGAAAGATAGCCAATGTATTTGGTTTGGGTCCGTTATATAATTTTTAAATGTTGTGATATGTAAAACTAAAACTGGAACTACTATTAGCTCCTTAAAATATGGTATAGAAATCCTCTATCTAGCCTTCATTTCATATATGGAGGTAGTTCAACCCCGTAATGCGGTTTATAGAAAAATTGGCTGTCTTCATCTACGATGGGAACGCGCTACTGGTTCATACGACTAAAACATTGAGCGAAAAGGAAGAGAAAATAGCTAGAACCAGGGAAATATATAGACTCCCTTCGAGTCTATAATTTGGATGGTTCAATAGTCCCAATAGATGGATACGAACCATAAGATGAACAAAAAATGGAAGACAAACCTTTCATGGACCTTGGTATGATCAATATGTTCTAGAGACCAGATTATTTTCTGTTAACCGAAACAATTCGTATATACGACCCATATAAGTTTTGTGAAGTGAGAAACATTTATCTACAAATTCAACCAACTTGGGGTTCCTAACAAAGGCAAACAATGTGGGTTCCCTAATGGACATCAAAGCCCAAACTGAAAGACAACAGTAATATGAATCATGCCGATGACTAAGTCAAAAATTCAACTACCAACGTGGTCGAAGTGTTTTCCTGCCGTATCGACAATGCGAGATATTATCCTTAAAAACGGAGGGGAATTAATTCAAACTCAAAGTACTCCACAATAATGATTGATTAACTGGCAAATTTAAAATTAAACGGCAGGGAACTTTGACACTGATCTTCTCAGTGGGAACTCGTGAGTAATCTTCTCGGTTCTTGTTATCAACTACAGTAATTATATAAAAAACTGCGTTGATTTGTTCTTTCTCACATGTAAAATTATCTTCAAGTGTGTTAAAGGAGTCCTGGAAATATAAAATGCTAATAACATCTCAAAAAACCGAAGTATTTCTGCGCTACCGAAATTGGAGAATCTTTTAGACATTATCAAATACAGGCCGTCTCCGTTTTGTAGTTTATAAGATCATATTCGCTCAAGTTTGGGTGGCTCAAAATAAAAATTAAAAAATTTCAAATAAATCACTCAGTTCTGAGTGGCTCAAAATAAAAATTGCAAAATTGCAAATAAAACTATTATTATGTTTAGGCTTTTCTGGTATTAGAAAAATTAGAAATAGTAGTAGGCAATCCCTGACACAGACGATGCAGACTTGAGAGTCATTCACGGACTTACTATCGCGGGTGTCCGCGTGGATTTTGCTAAGACTACTCATGCCGGTTTGAACCGTTTCCTCGCTTTTACGCCACTTCCAGGTAATATCCATGCTGATTTGTTCCTCTATCCTACCCAACCCTACAAGACATAGTGTATTTGAAAGGAGTGCAAAAAGCGTGCATATGAACGAAGTAATATTTCAACAGGCCCTCTTCTTCTACGCAGATGTACTTCTTTTTCCTCTAAATTGTTCTATTTGCTCTTTTCGTACCTCATTTTTACCCATTACGTACCTTATAAGTTCCGCAACTTTATCATGTTACAATATGCTCTCCTTTCTTTTGTAAAGATACCCTCCTTTTTCGTACACTGTTATTAAGTGCCCTCTTTTCGCACCTCATTTACCTCTACTTGAGCAAAATGCTCTCTTATCAACCCTTATGTATCACACCTATATATCTTAGGGAAAGATGAGATAAAGAATGTTTCTTACGTCCAAATCGTCTCATCGGAGTTGCTCGAAGGTTGGCGAGGAAGACTCATGGTATCGAATGGGGCGATGATATTCACGAAACTCTGCATTAAGTCGGAGTTCAGTTATTATCGAAATAATTCGGCATACTGGAAAGTCCAGGTTAGATACGAGCGTCCCTTTTGTTCCAAGTATTGTTTGTTAGTTCCATAACAGTGCGTTACGCATCATCATATTCGCCAAAACACGCGTAACAACTGTTGCTTAAAGCCTACCCAATCCTGGGGTCTAGTTGTGGTCCCCAGAGATTGTCTTGTGGAACTTCCTCCTTGCTTTTCCTATATTTGGTCGGAGACGTATAACGACCCCGATAGCTGGTGGTGGGTTGTTACTTACACCTAATGGTGGCTAAGACTGCAGCCTTCCTTATTCAGAAAGTGTATAATAATTTCCGGCTTTGGGTATTTTCATCTCACACAATATAATTCAGTCGGCAGCTTGACCTTGCACCAATTATTGGTGATCAGGAGAATGTGTACGAGTACCTTGGACTAATATGTGTGATTGAGTGCACGGATTTAACTAACTGTCGCTCACCGTAGGCGACGAGACGTGTAGTGCACGTGGGGAGAAGAAAGAAGATAATCCACCCACTGGGTGGCGCGTTGATCTCTGGGCTGACTGGTTGTACTACGATCCCTTCGCTCGTCCAGCTATTGACGAGGTGGATGCAAAGCGTCTTTCTGCTCGGCATCGTGCGCCTATTCCTGAGGTTCACCTGTTGGGTTTCAACTTTGGCACTGCCCCAGATGATTGGGTCGGTACTGCTGCTGGTAATAACTGTGATGATGGTGATGACTGCATCCCGTCGAGCGGTTCTGGTGGTTGGGATAATGACGATGCCGAGATGGAGGAATCTGATCATTCCGTTTACACGAATGGGGAACCATCCGGGGCTCGTGGTCGTGTTTATTTCGATGTTGGTCTTGCTTCCGCAGTTGTTTCTAATCGGCCTCCAGAGTACGGGAATGTTGGTGTTGGTACCGGCTATGACACTGCAGTGGTCAGGCAGATCCTGCTTGAGTCTGTGGTTGACGATCGTTACCTCACTGGGAGTTGGGTGAAGTTACGCGGTTATCTCTGCTGTCGTCTTTCCTATATTTGATCTAGTTTGTTTGTTTTCACCACGTTTTTAAATCGTGTCAGCTATTTGGCTACCTCTTTTAGAGTTTCATGGTGTCGTCATCCAGTTAGGGAATTGTTGAATTAAAATGTGATTAAGCTGTTTTATGACTGTCCACTTTGTTTCGTGTTAATGTTTCCTGGTGGACTAGGTGGTGTTACTTTTCATTATCTCATCAATGCATCGGTGGGCCAGGTTGGTACTACGAATTTGCATTCGGAATGGGTGCGTACTAAGTTTGAGTTCGGGGGTATAGGTGCCGATCAATCGAGTGATACTGTCGGGTGTAGATATGATGGGGCGACTCCCGAGGGATGTGAGTAGTCTTGAAATGTGATCCACGTACACTTCCATATAAGCGTATCCGTTGTTATTTGTACCACTAACCAGTGTCTCCAGTGTCTAAAAGCTCCATTCTCCACTCCCCCGTATGGGTTGGATGTCACTTGTGGTGAAGTTGGGTATCATGGCGGACTGAATTTCGGTGGTTTTCAACCCGTCGTCGTCGATTGAGTTGTATTTTTGTTGGACGCCTTGGTTGGTGTGTGTTCTTTTGACGGCCGATTGTTGAACGGAAAGGTGATGAACGACACGAAGGTCGTGGAATGTTTGGCTACTACCAGACGGTGTGGATCGCGAGAGGTTGTGTTGAATTACGTTGTGTATGCCGTTCCGGAAATGTTCAGTATTTTTTACCGCTCTCCATGTGGGGAGATATGTGCCCTGTTGAAAACACGTGATGTGATCACATGCTCAAGCATGTTTTGTGTCAGGCCACGTCCCAAAAACATGCGTTTGTTGTGTGGTGCGACTCTCGGTGGAGGTAAGAATGCTGTCTCTCCGATGGGGCGTGTTTTCATATCGTCACATTGATGTGTGTGATGTTGGGTTGGAGTCTGAGTCCGTTGCGGATAGTTTGTTCTTCCAGCGTTGTCGCTGTTGTTGTTATTTTTGCGTCATACGGTAGTCGTATTCATTCCGCCAGGAGTCGTTTTGGGATATCGGCACACCACGTGTGAAGTAATGACCAATAAAAATACTGTATTAATTTTTGCGCAAATAATTTCTGAAAATTTTTGATTGTTTGAATTTGTTGATTTGCTGTTGAAATTTGTAAGATTATTTGGATTGTAGTTGTGCGTATAGTAGGCTTGTATTTTTGGCCCATACATTGTATTTTGATTCCATGGGTGTCCGAGATGACTCGTTCTGCAGCTCATTCCAAGTGTTTTCTTCTGTGGCAGTAAATGCTGAAATTCAGGTTCAGGTGCCAGTTTTTTTTGATTGTCGGTCCTGGCATCGGTTTTGGTGAATATTTAAGCTGATGTTATCCGGAAATTGATCTTTTGATATCATTCTGCATATTCATCTTCATCTTTTTGTAATAACGGACCACCTTGTTCCAGGGGAGGTGTATAATGGGCTCCCACGTGTCATCATCTGGTTGGAAACAGTACCATCTAATACAGTATAGTATCTGCCATATTTTCGCGTGTGGGTGGATCCTGTCGGAATTAGTACCGTGATCAACTATGCGCTCTATTACGTATTCGTCTGTCTCCACAGGCTCTTCATCGCCGTTGTCGTCTTCCATGTTTTTGGTTCTGCCTTCGTTCTCCTGTTTGAGTTCAGGGTCGTCGTTTCATTCTGTCCTTCCTTGAGGGAGTTCTGCCGTCGTTAAGGGCGTTATTTATTTCCGGACTGTCGACTCATTTATTTCGAAATCTCTGTCGTTTCATCCGATCCAACGTTGTTTGGTGTTATTTGTCTGTCCCTTGAAGAGGTTGAGTCATCTGTAGTACAGAGTAGTAGTATTATTACGGACATTACGGTTCTCATCGCCATCCTGAGTGCCAGGA